>WTXG01000266.1:0-48232 GCA_022496185.1 Multifurca ochricompacta | reverse complement strand
AGAACCCCCCACTCTCCCATCAATATCCCTTGCCTCCACCCCACTGTCATAGCCTCACACCCCCAAGACACTGACACCCTGAACATCATGAGCACTGCTGCTGCCTCCAGTGGGAAGATCCTGGGATCACCCCAGAATCTTTTGATGTCAAGCTTCTAAAGCAGAACGTTTCTGGTCCCAGCTAGCCAACTACTACTACCTGAATGAAGGTGCCTTCACTGATGAGAGTGGTCTCTGCAGCCCTCACCCACTTTAAACTTGATACACCAGCAGGAGAATGGGCCAGAGACCGCACCAACACTGCACTCCAAGCCAACCCCCCTTCCTTTGGGACTTGGGACCGCTTCAGAATTGACTTTGAAAAACAGTTCATTCCAGTAGAGAGTCGCCTCCTGTCCACCAAAGCCATGTATGAAATTCGCCAAGGCACTCGCCCCTTCAATGACTGGTACCAAGAATGGTCCACCCATGCTACTCGTGCTACAGTGGATGAAAACACCAAGATCTATGCCTTCCGAAGCATGATCAACCAAGGTCTAGGACAGAAGCTCCTTGGACTATCCCCCCAGCCCACCACACTCCGTGATCTTGTCACTAAGGCCAGAGAATTTGATGCAGCATGGCAGCTTTATGGCAAGAACCAAGCCTCGGCCTCTCCATCTGCGTGTTGGAGAAGCTACCACTGACAACCCAGAAGCCCAAGTCAACTTTGTTGCCTCTCCCAGCCCAGAAACCCTAACACCCCTCCACACTACCAAGTTAACCCCAGAAGAAAAGAAGTATCGACAGAAAATAAGCTTTGCTTCTATTGTGGGAAGCCTAATCACATCGCCAATCAATGCCGCAGCAAGACCAGGCCATCCAAGGTCAAGGACCTCCTGCCCTACCCCAGTAAGAGCCCTGGCATCAGAAGAAGCACCCCCCAAGCACCACGACCCCCCCTGACTACCTCTCAGTATCCGCCACAAGAGCTATGAAGATCCAGTACCATACATGATGGACGAAGATGGACCTTCGGATTTTTAACACGTCCTACAGCTGCACTGTCTGTGAGGACTTCTTGTAACCCCAGTGTTCCTTGTACGAGCCGCTCTGCGTCCTAGATAACCTTGGTTTTGAGCATGTATCCTTGTTAGTGACTAGAAATGCTAGATCACCTTCTATTGTGCTCAAAGCAGAACTCATTGGACGAAACACTAGGAAGAAAATCAGTGCGTGTGCCCTAATAGATAGTGGGGGAAGGATTAATAATCCACAAGACTATGCCAAAGCACATCACCTAACCTTGAGCACCCTTGCCAAGCCTCTCCGAGTCAAAATGTGGATGGAACTAGTAATGCTAATGGAGCCATTTACTACACCACAACCCAAATCCTACGACTACCCCTCCAAGACCAATACCATGAAGAACTTGCAGAGTTCTATGTTACTAAATAGGGGACCATGACATTATCTTAGGAACTGACTGGCTACGTTGCCACAACCCAGAAGTAAACTGGAAAGATGACACCTGACCTTAAACATTGCCCCACATCCTGCACCCTTACCATGACCCCTCTGACCTTTGCTTCAACACACCCCTCTTGCCCCCCTGTCTACAATCACAGTACAACCCCTGATGGACCAGACACTCATAGCAGCAGCAGAAACCTTTGCAGCCCTAATCACAGATCACCCCATGATTACCCAGAAGAAGTGCCTCCCAAATTCATTGTCCATATCCGTGCCAAGACCACCATGTCCACTCAGATTGCTGCAGATCAAGTAAAGACCCCTACATCCTTAGAAGACCAACTCCCTCCTGAATACCTTGCATACCGATCTGTCTTTGAAGAGAAAGCCTCTCAGTTTGCCACAGCACCAACCATGGGACCATGCCATAGAACTCAAACCAGATGCCAAAGTGTGAGACTGCGGCATCTACAAGCTCACCCCTGAAGAACAGAAAGCCCTGGACGTTTTCTTAAATGACCACCTTGCCAAGGGATATATCAGAGAATCTAAGTCCCCCATTGCTAGCCCCTTCTTCTTTGTAAAAAAGAAGGATGGAAAACTACCCTGTCCAAGATTATCGAGCCTTGAATGAAATCACAGTAAAGAATGCTTACCCCCTACCCTTGATCCCAGAACTCATTGACAAACTTCACCATGCTCGCTACTTCACCAAGTTTGATATCCGCTGGGGATATAACAATATCCATCAAAGAAGGAGATGAATGGAAAGCTGCCTTTAAGACCAACCAGGTCTCTTTGAACCCCTTGTCATGTTCTTTGGACTCTGTAACTCCCCTGCCATTCCAAGCCTTCATGAATAGAGCCTTTGAAGATCTCCTTGCCACCACCATGTTGTCATCTATATGGATGACATCTTAATATTTACAGACACCATGGAACACCAAGAACACTTACTCACCAAGTCCTCCAGCACCTCCAACAGTTTGACTTATATCTAAAGCCTGAGAAATGTACCTTTGCTCAGACAACCATTGACTACTTGGCCTATCATCACAGCTGGCCATGTCCAGATGGACCCTGCTAAATTAGAGGTATTACAAATGGCCTCCCCCACACCCTGAAACAACTCCAAGCCTTCCTTGGATTCTGCAACTTCTACCGGCATTTTATCAAAGACTTCTCCCTTATTGCCCACCCCCTCCATGATCTCACCAAGAAAGATACCCCTTTCCTCTGGACTTCTGACCATGACCTTGCCTTTTCCACCCTAAAAATGCTTTCACCACTGCCCCTGTCCTCCCCTCCCTGACCATACTAAAGCCTTCTGTGTCATCACTGATGCCAGTGACTTTGCTATTGGTGCTATCCTTGAACAACCTGATGAACTCAATCGCTACCACCCCTTGCCTTCCTATCCAAGTCCATGCTGGATGCTGAACACAACTATGACATCCATGACAAAGAACTTCTTGCCATTGTTTGTGCTCTGGACACCTGGAGACACTACCTTGAGGGTGCAGCCCTTCCCTTTGAGGTGTGGACTGACCACAACAACCTGACTTACTTCCGCTCCAAGCAAAAACTCTCCTGCTGCCAAGCATGGTGGGCCCTTGAACTGTCTCATACAACTTCACCATTGTTCACAAACCTGGCTCTTTCAACAAATCTGATGCTCTGTCCCGCATCCAGACCATAAAGAGGGGTAGAGCATGACAATGATGAGCACATACTCCTGGACTCTAAGTTTTTTCACATTCAGGCCATGAAAACCACAGTCACAACAACTCATGACTCCACCTACACCACAGAATCAAAGACTGCCAAGACATGACAATGAAGTCACCCAAGCCCTGACCACCATCTTGCACAATGGGCCACACTCCCTTGCCAAAGGACTGGAGGACTGGAACCTAGAGAATGGCCTAATCCTACATAAAGGCCAAGTCTATGTCCCCAAATCCCAAGACTACAAAAGAGACATTGTAACATTGTAAAGTTACAGTGGGTCAAAAAACTGTCCAATGTTTGCACCATTTCTAGTATTCACTCTATACACCTCAGCATTTAGGAATCTGGTTATGGTGTGGCTGTATGTCTAAAAGCCCTGCTTCCTGGCTACCATGCCCAATTTGGATCAAAGATATTGGCCATGATATAAGCATTTTATGATCAAATCAAATCAGTCAATCATTGGGACAGTTTTTTGACCCACATTTTAAATCCACTATCTGCCCAATTACTTCCTTTTTTTCACCCTTTTTGCCTTGGTAACTCCTTGAATCCTTTTAGTCATCCTTTCTATAACCTTTTGCCATCATTCTGGTGCATTTTTATTCCACTCCTCCACCACTGTCTCCCACAACTCAGGTACCCCCTTGACTGGTTAAGAACCTTCTTCAGATCCACCCAGAGGTGTCCAATGGGGCTAATATTTCAAGGGATTGGACTATCCATACCAGGCTTCAATATTCCTGTCTTAAAACTGCTGGCTTGCCTTCTTGGAATTGTGTTTTGGGTCATTGTCCTGCTGAAACATGGTTTCACCCTCCACCATTTCTTACTTTTCAAACCTTTCCACCACTCTGCCATCCAAAATATCACAGTACTGGCATGGATTCACAATATCCTAAACCCCTGTAAGCATTCCTAGTCCATTCCACCCCATACAAGACCAATACCATAAGTTCTTCCTCCTCCATGCTTGACTGTTGGAGTGGTGGTTCTGTCAGAGAGTGGTTACCATGAAAATTGGACAGTGGATGACTGGAAAAGGATCTTGTGGTCAGGTGAGACTATAATGAACAGAATTGGTTCAGACAGAAGGAGCTACACTTGGAAAAATAAGGAGAACCACCCTCTGACAGAACCACCACTCCAACAGTCAGCATGGAGGAGGAAGAACTTATGGTATGGTCTTGTATGGGGTGGAATGGACTAGGAATGCTTACAGGGGTTTAGGATATTGTGAATCCATGCCAGTACTGTGATATTTTGGATGGCAGAGTGGTGGAAAGGTTTGAAAAGTAAGAAATGGTGGAGGGTGAAACCATGTTTCAGCAGGACAATGACCCAAAACACAATTCCAAGAAGGCAAGCCAGCAGTTTTAAGACAGGAATATTGAAGCCTGGTATGGATAGTCCAATCCCTTGAAATATTAGCCCCATTGGACACCTCTGGGTGGATCTGAAGAAGGTTCTTAACCAGTCAAGGGGGTACCTGAGTTGTGGGAGACAGTGGTGGAGGAGTGGAATAAAAATGCACCAGAATGATGGCAAAAGGTTATAGAAAGGATGACTAAAAGGATTCAAGGAGTTACCAAGGCAAAAAGGGGTGAAAAAAAGGAGTAATTGGGCAGATAGTGGATTTAAAATGTGGGTCAAAAAACTGTCCCAATGATTGACTGATTTGATTTGATCATAAAATGCTTATATCATGGCCAATATCTTTGATCCAAATTGGGCATGGTAGCCAGGAAGCAGGGCTTTTAGACATACAGCCACACCATAACCAGATTCCTAAATGCTGAGGTGCTATAGAGTGAATACTAGAAATGGTGCAAACATTGGGACAGTTTTTTGACCCACTGTACATCATGACTCCATTGCCACAGGACATCCAGGCAGATGGAAGACCTATGAACTAGTATCACAAGAGTTTTGGTGGCCAGGGATGTCCTCCTTTGTCAAAGAATATGTGGACAGATGTGCCACCTGCCAAGAAACCAAAGTTTGACCTTGACTACCCATCCCTTTGCAACCCAACCAAGTTCCAGCTTGAGTATGGGGAACAATCACCATGGACTTTATCACAGACTTACCCCTGTCTCAGTCATACAACTCCTTATTTGTGGTGGTGGACTGGTTCAGTAAAGCCACCATCATTGTTCCCTGCACCAAAGATATCACTGCTCCAGAAACCTCCAAACTATTCCTTGAACATGTATGGAGACACACCAGCCTCCCAGACCAAGTCATCTCTGATTGAGGCCCCCAATTTGCATCCAAAGTCATGAAGGAAATGTGGAGCAAGTTAGGAGTACAATCATCCTTGAGCACTGCCTATCACCCCCAGACTGATGGAGAGACTGAATGAGTCAATCAAGAACTAGAACAATACCTCCGTGTCTTTTGCAACTTCCAACAAGATGACTGGGCAGAACTGATCCCCTTTATGGAGTTTGCCCACAATGCTAGAACTCACAGTGCTACTAAAAGATCTCCCTTTGAAATCTGGTATGGCTTCCAACCAGAGTTTATTCCCCCACTCCATTTTGCCACCCCTATCCTGTCAGTTGATGAAAGACTCCACACCCTAGAAACTATCTGTAGTGAAGTAGCTGCTGCCCTCCAGGTGGCTGCAGAACTCATGAAACAGTCAAGACCAGATGGACCCCTCCATGCTTTCAAAACAGGAGAGCTGGTTTGGTTGGAAGGGACAAATACATGCACCACTCACCCCAAAGCCAAACTCAGCCCCTGACGCCATGGTCCTTTTAAAGTCATACACTCTGGCCCTGTTAACTGCAAACTTGAACTCCCTAAGTTATGGCACATCCACCCAGGCTTTCACAACTCTCTCCTGTCCCATTACAAAGAAACCCCAGTCCATGGACCCAACTTCACTTGACCACCACCAGAACTTGTGAATGGGGAAGAAGACCATTATGAGATAGGGACCATCTTACAGTCTGCTCACACCCCTAACAGAAAAGGCATCCATTACCTTGTCAAGTGGAAAGGCTACCCTGCCTCAGAAAACTCTTGGGTCCCCTTCACTGAAATGAAGAATGCCATGACCCTGCTTCGAGACTTCCATCATTGACACCCCACCCTGCCTAGACCCCCACACCTCTGACAAACTTGCTGTGGCACAGCAAGGCCCTAAAGAGGGGATAGTGTCATGAACTGACACCCTAGATGGTATGATTATGGACGCAAAAGAAGACAAGTGGAGACGCGCAAGTGGGTTTAGAGGTGGACACGAAGCAAGAAACTCTGATTTGATACAAGCGAAACTAATAGGTTTTTTATACAGTTTATACTATAGGAGTCAAATAGGAGACACAATACAAAGGAGTCGAAGCAGAAAGCCAAAAGCAATGGCTAGGGGTTCATACAATGTAAACTACAAGTCCTTTAGAATGAAATGTAACGCGTGCAATGCTGAGTAAAAGGAGGTGCGCAATAGAATGATTAACTGTAACAGATTTAAGTCACACTTGAATAAAATAAAACCGGAGTAATAAAATGGAAAGGTAGAATGCATTTACTCTTCCAAACATGAAACCTTAGAATTTTGAGCGGTGTCCAAAGAATTAAGCTTGTCCGATTTGCACGTCTTGAGATCCAGATCCATCACTCCCCTCACAAGCGCGACGTAGGCCTAGGCAGGAAGTATGATACTTCACCTTCCATCTTGGAAGGGCTTTCGTAAAAATATCTGCAGTCATATCATCAGTGGGACAATAAATGATTTTGATCACGCCGTTTGATATCACGTCTCGAATGAAGTGATAGCG
This sequence comes from Multifurca ochricompacta, assembly GCA_022496185.1. Lineage (NCBI taxonomy): Eukaryota > Fungi > Basidiomycota > Agaricomycetes > Russulales > Russulaceae > Multifurca > Multifurca ochricompacta. The sequence continues at coordinate 41,258 of WTXG01000266.1, read as the reverse complement.
AATGTCGATGTGTTTTGTTTGTGCATGGTAGTTATCTTCGGTTGCTAGTTTGATCGCAGATTGATTGTCACAATATAAAGTCGTCGGACTGGTGTGAGAAGGGAGTAGTTCTTGAATGAGTCTGCGAAGCCAGATAGCTTCTTTTGCTGCGTGCGTTGCTGCGACATATTCGGACTCGGCAGTGGATAGGGTGACTAGTTCTTGTTTTCTGCAACTCCAGGATACTGTGCCACCGTCGATGAGGAATGTGTAGCCTGAGATAGTGTGTCTATGTTCTTGGTTCACTCCATCAGAGTCGGTGAATCCTATGAGGTCATGGCGCTCGCCGCCATAGGTCAGTTCCGTGTCTCTAGTGCCGGAAAGATACCGCATTATTCTTTTGGCTGCTTCCCAGTGAATTTGACCAGGGTTTTCGAGAAATTGTGATAGAGTTGAGATGGCGTAGGCGATGTCAGGACGTGTACCAACTGAAGCGTACATGAGGCTTCCAATTGCCTCACAATATGGTGTTCTCTTCATCTTTTCGGCGTCGGTTGGCGTTCGCAGTGAGTCGTTACGGGAGTATTGAACTCCTGGTGGCATTGCAGTGTCATAAGGTTTTACATCTTCTAATTTGAATCGCGCAAGGATGGAATTGATGTATGAGGTTTGAGATAATGATATTGTTCTTGCTTCTCTGTCATGCAAAATCTTGATACCTAGCAGCCAATGAATTGGCCCTAAGTCTGTAAGAGCGTATCACGTGTTCAACTTGGCTTTGTATTGGGTAATCAAGTTGCTTGAGCTGCCTGTGAAGGCGCAGTTGTCGATGTGGATGGCGAGTATTAATATGTGTTTTTTGATGCGAATGTGGAATACACCTGGATCTGCGCTGCTAACGCGGAAACCCAGGTCAGTAAGGGCATGCGAAAGTGTGTTGTACCACTTTCGCCCAGCTTGTTTTAGACCGTAAAGTGACTTCTGTAGTTTCTTCACAGTGTCACCATCTTGGTTTTCATAGCCAGGTGGAGCTTGCATGTATATTTCTTCATCTGCGTTGAGTTCTCCATTGAGATATGCTCCATTGAAGTCAAAGGAATCGATTTCCCAGTCGTATCGTGCTGCCAGTGCCAGTATGGTGCGGAAACTGGTTAGTTTGGCAATGGGAGAAAATGTGTCGAAATAGTCGACTCCATATACTTGGGTAAAGCCACGTGCGACAAGTCTCGCTTTGTACTTCTCCACAGAACCGTCAGCCTTGCGTTTGATACGAAAGACCCACTTCGATCCAACTATGTTCTTGTCGTTGGGACGTGGGACTGTAATCCACGTATTTGCCTTTTCCAGAGTGAGTATTTCACGGTCCATAGCCTCCTTCCAAAGAGGCCAGTTGTCACGTGTTTTGGCTTCGGTGAGTGATCTTGGGTCGCCTTCGGCATCTTCAATAGCTGCTGCAATCATATCATCATATTCTGCCTGATAGGCATAAACTGTATTTGAAGATAGGTCAGCGATAGATGCAGAGCCTTCTTGAGTGTCCGGATGGTGATATTTGAGTCTAGAGGAGATTGTCGAGGCTGTTGGTGTACTTCTGCGAGCAGGCGGTGATCCTCCTTGGGCACTGAGGGTTCGTTGCATTGTTTCCGACAGTTTTATCAGGCGTTGAGACTTTCGTGTTGGTTCTGCAGGCTCGATTCTCTTCTTTTTGGGTGTGTCTGGTGTTTGCAATGGTGCTTTGCCTTTTGAGGTTGCGGCGGGTTCCATTAATTCTTCTTCCACTTCTTCATCTTCTAATTCTTCTTCTCCACTGCTGGTGGCTGGAGGTCGTACTTGCGTGCGTGCTGGCGTGCTGAAAGTGGGTGGCTGAGAAGTTGTAACTGATGGTGATGGTGAAGTCCTTTGCTGTGGCTGTGTGACTACTGAAACAGGAGGTGTAACGCCTGGTGCGGGCGTTCGTCACAACATGTGATAAGTCGCGTAGCAAAACTACGAGGTCAGATGCACACTGTCTTTCAAGTGTACGGAGTTCGGGTGAGAAGTCGGTACCAAGGAGCTAATCCCTTAGTATCGGTGAGCGGAGAAGTGCCAAAAGCACTGAGACGATTCAAGAGTCGGGTCTTAGGAATCACCCAGAAGGTAATGCACCAAGTTGATTAAGAAGTCGAGTCTAAGGCATACATGTTACGTCCGGTGCGGGACGCTCCACACGACTTGTGTGACAGCTTGTGTTTCAAAGTTTGGTAAGAAACCAATAAGGTTCCTTGGAGTTCGGGTGGGATGAGTCAAAGTCAAAAGGGCTGTCCCTTAAGACGATGTTGAACGGAAAGTGCCAAAAGCACTGAGACAAAGGAGTTAAACAATCAAAGGGGATGTCCAGAAGACAGGCACCGATGTATTCAATAAGTCGAGTCTGAGCTCTACAGTGTAAGCTACAGTGGGCTTATATACGTAAGGAAGCGGGCGTCTGTCGATAAGGAATCACGGAGTCAAGTGGGCCCAAATATCTGAAAGCGGAGGGCGTAAAGCCTGGCTTCTACTGATAGGGAATTAAGTAAGTGTCCGGTCGTATGATAAGGTGATAAGCGATAAGCAGCGATAAGGGTACGTAAACACAAGTAAACAAGCAGGTCACGGGGATGGTCGGAGGGCATGTGACGGGTCCCACGATGGAGACGTGATCATATAGTGAAGTGTAGGTGGCTGGGAGGGTTCGTCACTGGGCAGGAAGAAGCAAATGGGAAGAGACGGGGTTCATAACAATACAGGCTATCTAGGCAGGCCTTATATATGTAATAGAGGTCGGGGTCTAAATCGGAGTACCGTACTTGATGTATCAACAAGGTCGTAATATGACCGAATGGGGAATGGAGTCAATGTGGGCCAGGTGAGAATATACATAGACGGATCTGGTATAGTCGCGATTCTGGTGGGAAAATACGTAAGCGTCCTTGTGTAAAGTATGAGTCACAGATAAGCACAGCCTGAGTCAGAGATAAGGAACAAACGTGTACAAAGGGGGTCACAACACAGTCAACAAAGGACAAGCGGAGCCAAACAGCACGTCACATGATGGAAAAAGAAAGCAAGACGATACAGCGGGGTTCGTAACAGGAGGTGTCGGGAGCATCACGGTTGGTGGTTGTGGTGGACTCGGTGTAGTGTGGCTAGGAAGTGGTGAATACACCGTCACAGTAGGGGGTACAAACTTTATGTCTCTTTCCACAGAGACGGTGCGCCTGCCTGGCCAATACACACGATGCACGTGTGTGCTATCTCTGTCGTATCCCACCCATCTTGCCTCCAGTCCGCATGCGTCTAGTTTTGAGCCAGAATTATTGTGGACCCAGATGCGCTGACCCCACTCCGGGATCCGTCCTAAGTTAGGCTTCTCTCCATAGAGGCGTTCATGAGGTGTCACATTACCCAGTGCCTTCGTAGATGTACGATTCTTCAGCCAAATAGCAAAATGTATTGCTTCGCCCCATAGATACTTTGGGAGTTGTGCGTGATGCAGGATTGCACGCACACACTTGAGAAGTCGTCAGTTGAGAGATTCTGCTATACCATTATGTTGCGGAGTGTCGTGTGTTGTGAGGCGTTGTTCGGTTCCTTGCTCTTGCAGGAACTTGGTGAATTCGTTACTGGTGAACTCACCTCCGCGGTCAGACCGCAGTCGTTGAATCCATACGCCATGCTGAGTGTAGGCCCAATTTGCGAAAGTTTTGTAGGCTTGAATTGTTTCATCTTTGCTTTTGAGTAGCTCCAGCCTAGTAAATCGAGAGTAATCGTCTGTAAATGTCACGTAGTATTTGCGACCTCCGATGGTCGACAATGGTGATGGCCCCCATAAGTCCATATGGATCTCGTCTCCAAAAGCTTGAGCTGGCGGAGTAGCTTGTTCTTTCTTGATAGTCTTGCGAGTGAGCTTTGCATAGTCACACGATTCACAACTAAGGGGAAAAACATCATTTATTAGTCGCAGTCCGGTGACTGCGTTGTTGCGAATCAAAGCGTGGATGGAGTCCGCTGAGATGTGTCCGAGGCGTCTGTGAAGCATGAGAATATCCACTCTCTTGGGTTCGGGTGCGACTGCCGCCGCGTGTACGTGCTCAACTTTGTATAGCCCATTGGGGCTTGCACTGATTTTGCCAATCTCATCTCCTTTTGTATTTTTGATCTTGCAATCCTGGCCTTCGAAGGAAACAGTGTAACCGGCATTTGCAATACGTCCAATGGATACGACGGTGAGTCCAATTTCAGGTGCATATAAAGCGTCTTTGAGAATAACTGGTGTGGTCTTCAGCCCATTCAGCACCTCGATTTGAAGATTGCCAGTTCCGATGGCATAGAAAACTTGTTTGTCGGCTGCAGTGATTGCTCTGGGTGGAATAGATCGATAAGAAGTGAAATGTTGGAGAAATGGGGAGATGTGTCGTGAAGCACCAGAGTCATAAAGCTCGGTTTCAGTGGTAAGTGCTGCACTCGCCATGTCATGTACTGATGTGTTTTGTAGATCGCTTTGATCTTGCATTGTGATCGAGGACTCGTTCTCTTGATCACCTAGTTCTTCTATCACGGCCCAAGACTCGATATCATTGGTCTTCTCCGCGATCGCAGCAACAGCGTTCGCGCTATTGCCTTTCTTCTTTGGCCATTGTCCCTCCTTTCCTCCTCCTTTTGCCCAGCACTCTGCTTTAACATGCCCCTTCTTGTGGCAGTTAAAGCACTCGACATCGCGCTTGCTCTTCTTTTTGTGCTGGCTACTGGCTGCAAATGCTTCATCTTGAGGCGATTTGTCTTTGCAGAGGAGCTTCTTTTCGTAAGTGTTGATAGCAACCCTTTTGACAGCTGCAGGTGTCAAGGCCAAATTACTGGAGTCATATGCGGTTGTGAGGGAATTGATGGCGGCGTCGTAAGATGGTGGAAGGGAGCCTGTGAGGATGTCGACGTATTCGTCCTTGCCAATAGTTCTCCCAACAGATGCGAGCTTCTCTCGCATGTCATCAAGGTTGTCAAGGTGGGCACGTACATTATCGTCCTCCCCACACTTCAAGTTTCTAAACTTCCTTCCCAGATCGACCATCAAACTACTTGATCGCTTCTCGAACAAGTTCTTCAGTGAGTCCCAAACATCCTTTGCTGTGGTCTTGTCTTTGATCTGGTTGAAGATTGTGTCGGGTACAGATACGCCAATAAGCTCTTTGACTGTAGCTTCATGCATTGCCCATCGTTCATCGGGGGAACGTCCTCCAACTGTGCCGGCATTGGTGTAAGTGGCTGTTATCGTGGCACTTGTGATGATTTTGGATAGCCCCTTCACATTGAAAGTCCACTTCATGCGGTCCCGGTAAGTGATCCAGTTGGATCCATCTGCAGCTAACTTGGTCAGGGTGATCTTCATGTCGTCAGCCATAATGTGAAAAGAGGGTGGTGCAGATAAAAAACGCAGGGTAAGTTTTCAAGGTTTGTCTTTGGTCTTTTGCGTTGATTTAATTGGCGACAGCAGGGCCCATAACCTGGTATGATTATGGACGCAAAAGAAGACAAGTGGAGACGCACAAGTGGGTTTAGAGGTGGACATGAAGCAAGAAACTCTGATTTGATACAAGTGAAACTAATAGGTTTTTTATACAGTTTATACTATAGGAGTCAAATAGGAGACACAATACAAAGGAGTCAAAGCAGAAAGCCAAAAGCAATGGCTAGGGGTTCATACAATGTAAACTACAAGTCCTTTAGAATGAAATGTAACACGTGCAATGCTGAGTAAAAGGAGGTGTGCAATAGAATGATTAACTGTAACAGATTTAAGTTGCGCTTGAATAAAATAAAACCGGAGTAATAAAATGGAAAGGTAGAATGCATTTACTCTTCCAAACATGAAACCTTAGAATTTTGAGCGGTGTCCAAAGAATTAAGCTTGTCCGATTTGCACATCTTGAGATCCAGATCCATCACTAGAGACCTCCTGACCCCCTGGAAATCCCTGGATGCTCCCAGAAACCTTGCAGAACCCTCAGAAATGAAGATAACCCTAGATTAAGACCAGAGAAGGGCCAGTCTGGACCAGGGCCAGACTTCTGCCAAATTGGAAACCTGTGGGAAGAGTACTAACAGAACCCCACAATGCCTAAACAGCAGTCCACAAACTGCAGACTGCGGACTGCAGATTTCTAAGCCCAGAAGTGGGGCTATTCTCATTGGTGGATCAGTGGGGAGTTAAAGTGAAGTTAACCTCCCCTAAAGTAGTGCACAGACCAAAGTCCCGGTTGTAGTTACAGTGCCTCACAAAACTGAGTCAATGTTTTGCACTTTTGCACTGTTTGTTGAATATCACATCAGCCAAAACAAATATAAACAAAGTCTTGGTAGACCATAAAAGGTACAAGATAAGGGTTATGTAATGCAACAATTATTATGTAATTCTGATCAAAACCTGTGGAGCTACACCCATTTCAAATTGGGGACTCATTGACTCAGTTTTGTGAGTGGGTATCAGAAATATCAGAATCTGATGCTCCACCAAATGTACAGCAACCAATCCTTAATATATGGTTACCATAGTTATCTTAATATTGATGGGACCTGGAATAGAGCTATTTAAGCATGGTTTACATTCCCAGAATATTATAATTTCCCAATGCACCCCACCTCCTCTGCTGAGAAAGAAAACATGCTCTCTCTGGCCTCTGAAGGTCATTCCACTGACACTATTGCCTCCAGACTCAGCCTCAGCCAGTCCACAGTCTCTAGGACACTCAGAACCCTCCTTCCCAACCATCAGTCACCTCATTTTGGTCATCTTTCCAAGCTCTCTGGTACCTCTGAACATGCTATCATGATACAAATCACCACAGGAAAGGTTGCCAATGCTGTCCAGGCCACAAAGCACATCAATTCCATCATCCCCAACCATGTCTCTTCACAAACTGTGCATTGGGTTCTTAAACAACATTCATTCAAGGCTGTAACAAAGAAGAAAAGGCCACTACTCCCTGCAGTACATTGCAAGAAGCACTTAGCCTTTGCTTTGAAGTACCAAAACTGGACTATGGAGGACTAGCATCTGACCCAAACCTGTTGATTTTGGTCTCATCTGACCAAATCACCCTCTTCCAGTCCTCCATAGTCCAGTTTTGGTACTTCAAAGCAAAGGCTAAGTGCTTCTTGCAATGTACTGCAGGGAGTAGTGGCCTTTTCTTCTTTGTTACAGCCTTGAATGAATGTTGTTTAAGAACCCAATGCACAGTTTGTGAAGAGACATGGTTGGGGATGATGGAATTGATGTGCTTTGTGGCCTGGACAGCATTGGCAACCTTTCCTGTGGTGATTTGTATCATGATAGCATGTTCAGAGGTACCAGAGAGCTTGGAAAGATGACCAAAATGAGGTGACTGATGGTTGGGAAGGAGGGTTCTGAGTGTCCTAGAGACTGTGGACTGGCTGAGGCTGAGTCTGGAGGCAATAGTGTCAGTGGAATGACCTTCAGAGGCCAGAGAGAGCATGTTTTCTTTCTCAGCAGAGGAGGTGGGGTGCATTGGGAAATTATAATATTCTGGGAATGTAAACCATGCTTAAATAGCTCTGTTCCAGGTCCCATCAATATTAAGATAACTATGGTAGCCATATATTAAGGATTGGTTGCTGTACATTTGGTGGAGCATCAGATTCTGATATTTCTGATACCCCCTCACAAAACTGAGTCAATGAGTCCTCAATTTGAAATGGGTGTAGCTCCACAGGTTTTGATCAGAATTACATAATAATTGTTGCATTACATAACCCTTATCTTGTACCTTTTATGGTCTACCAAGACTTTGTTTATATTTGTTTTGGGTGATGTGATATTCAACAAACAGTGCAAAAGTGCAAAACATTGACTCAGTTTTGTGAGGCACTGTATGTATATAAACCCTTTGGGAATAGAATGGACAGCTCCAGACTGTCCACTTGTGATCCAGTACCTTATTGCCTAGGAGATTAGCCCCACCTTGTGGAAGGCTTCTCACCCCTTGTCCTTGAGCTGTTCACTTCGTCTCCCTGCACTTTCACCCTCACTCTCATCTCTTGCCCCACTTCCAAATCATCCCCCTTCACATACAACCCACTGTCCAGGCAGTCAACAGTGAGTTGTAACACACATGACTTGTGTGACAGCATTCATTCATAGTCAGATAAGAAACCAATAAGGCTTCTTGGAGCAGTAGGGGGAAGAGTCAAAGTCAAAGAGGCTGCACTCTAAGATGATGTTGAATGAGGGAGTGCCAGAAGCATGGAGATCAACAAGTCAAGGCTTTCAAGGGAGAAGTCCAGAAGACAAGCACCAATGTATTCAATAAGTCAAGTCTGAGGTCTACAATGTAGTTACAGTGGACTTATATATGTAATTGAGTGAGTGTTACATCCAGTGTGGGATGTTCCACACGCCTTGTGTGACAGTGTCGTACATGTATTCAGATAAGAAGCCAATAAGACTTCTTGGAGTTAAGTGGGGCAAGTCAAAGTCAGAGGGGCTGTTCCCTAAGACAATGTTAAGCAGGAAAGTGCCAGAAGCACTGAGACAGACGAGTCAAAGGGTTCAAAGGGAAGTCCAGAAGACAAGCACCAATGTATTCAATAAGTCGAGTCTGAGGTCTACAGTGTAGTTACAGCAGACTTATATATGTAATTGAATGGGCGTCTATGAGATAAGGAAATGGAGTCAAGTGGGCCTGAATATATGAAAGCAGAGGGTGTAAAGCCTGGCTTCTGATAGGGAATTAAGTAAGTGTCCGGTCTTAGAGATAAGAAGATAAGAGAGAACATAAACAAGAGGTAAACACGGAGTCAACAAGTACAAAGAGGGTCACAGAGATGGGAGCAGAGCATGTGATGGACCCCAGGATGGAGATGTAATCAGAAAGTGCAGAGTGGGTGGTAAAGAGGGGTCCTCATTGGGTAGGGTGAAGAAAACAGGGTTACTCGGCAAAGGTTGTAACATCACCCCCTCTTCTGGTTCTAGCAGACCCGGCTAGAAATGACTCGTACCATCATCATCCTGCACCAGTTCCAGATAATCATCAGCTACATTACGATCATCAAGGGTGTCATTCTCCTTGTCCAAATCCTGGGGACATCTGTGGGTGTGCAGAAATCCATATGGGCCATGCTGCCCACACTGGTAGCATAGGTGGCACAAACACTTGCCGCACCAGCCTGATGGGTTGATGATCATTGGGGCCACACCCACATGGTGGAAAATACAGAACCTACTCCAGTGCAGGTTGCTGCAGCAATGGCAGCACCACTTGCGATTGAGAGGGCAGTTCCAGCTAATGTGGTACTTGCTGTCACATCGCCAACATGTCTCTCCTCAGGGGTTCTCATGCATGTGCGGCATTTCAAATTGATTGGGCAGCAGCATTGGTGCAGCTCCCAGTGACCGTGGTGGGAGGGGGCGTGCATAAGTATCTGCATACCTCTCAGTGATAGTCTGATACATGTCCCCTCATTCCAACCTCTTCCGAATCTCAACCAACTCTTGCTCCACTTGGAACATCCCACTGGTCAGCCTTGTCATTCATTTTGCATGTTCTTTGTATTGGGTGTTGAGTGTAGTGCACAGTGTTAGGTTCTTCCACAGTCTCATGACTTCAGCCTTGAGACGCAGAAGGCGCATGTTGTTCAGGACCTCATCTATTGCAAAGGCCTGCAAGTCTTCAGCAGCTAAGTGTCCAAGCTGCTCATCACTCATCGCATGGTGGAGGTGGCCAGTATACCTTTCCTCCAGATAGACTGGTGCCCCATAGACAGGGCCATTCTTCTTCATGCATCCCATGACATCCATACCTCCATTTGTGTAAAAGATATATTTGGTGATGGCAACTGTCCCATCAGCCATGGTGATTTCCAGAGGGTAGTACATAGAGGAGTTTGGATTGTTGATGAAGAAGGGGAACTCTGGGACCTCGTCATCCAATTCCATACCTAACAAGTCATTTGGGTGTGGCTCCTCACAGTGTTTGAAATCATCATTGGGGTTGGGAGACTGGTTTTTAACTCATGCCTCTGCTGCTTTGTAATCAATGGGCAAAGAAGGATGTGTCGAAGGGTGAGCAGATGGGAAGTTCTCAACAACTACGGCAGAGGAGGTGAAGGCATCGACAGCAGCATTGGCAGCAATGAAAGACATGATAGATTGGATAGTGGTAGGATGTTGCTGGGAAAGCATGTACTGGGGAATTCAATCAGGGTCTGGGGGGTCATTCTTTTAATTGTCTCTGGGCACTTCTGGATGTCAGTGATGGAACTCTGAAATAAGAGCCAGGGCAAAGATATTCCTGGCTGGCTCCCATGAATTGTCAGAGTCTGGGAATCCCTTCCAGCTGATCAGGTAATGCAGTTTATGCCCTTGGCCTTTTCACGTGGAGTCTAGAACATGCTCCACTTCCCACTCCACTTCTCCATTGATAAGGTCAGGTGGAGGTCTTGGGAAGTTCTCTCCATGCATGGGGGTTTCCTTGTATGGGGTCAGGAGTTTGGCATGGAAGACAGGGTGAATCTTCCATTTCAGTGGCAGCTGCAGCTCATAGGACACATCTGACAGCTTCCGTTTGATCTGGAAGGGTCTGTGACATCGGGGTGCCAATTTGGCCAAGGGGTGTGATGTGTGAATATTCCTTCCCTTGAGCCATACCCAGTCATTGGTTTGATAAGGTGTGAACATTCCTGGCTGCACTGATAAGAGCTGTTGTGCCTTTACCAAGTTCTCATTGGCTGATTGTCATAGTTCTTCCCATTGGCTTATCCATTGAGTTACGGATGGGACATTAGTGGGCTTATCCATCCATGTAGTGTGTGGAGTCCAGCCCATGATAAGGGAGAAGGGGGTGGCTTTTGTCATCCCATTGGGCCATGAGTTGTGTGCAAACTCCGTGGTTGGCAGCCATTCTGCCCAATCATTTTGTCATCCGTTACACCAGAACTGAAGGTATTGTTCTAACCATTGGTTCATTCATTCTGATTGTCCATCAGTTTGTGGGTGATATGCAGTGGATATATTCTGTGTGATATCTAATGTCTGGCACAGAGCTTTAGCAAATGTCGATGTAAACTGGGTGTCTTGGTCGGATATGATCTTCTTGGGGAGTCCGTAATGGTGATAGACATGATTCAGGTATAGTTTTGCTACTCCCTTGGCTGTAATGGTCTCTTTACAGGGTATGAACAGGGCTGCCTTGGAGCAGTCATGGTTGGTGATTGTGAGAATGGTGTCAAAGCCTTGTGACTCAGGCAGTTTGATGATGAAGTCCATGGCGACAGTCTGAAATGGGGTTGATGAGATGGGGGTGATTGGATGCAATGGTGGGATTTTTGGATGTGTATTGACTTTGTTTGCTTGACATGCTGCGCATCCCTTTATGTAGTCTTCAATGTCCTTTTTCATGTTGGGCCACTAGTAGTCTCGTTTGGCAAGGATGTAAGTGTTAGCAATGCCAGGATGTCTGGCAGAGGGGAGGTCATGGTGAAAATGGATCACCCCCCTCTTAATGTTGTTGCCACCAGTGACAATGAGTCGGTCTCTGTCTTTCCACCAGAGGCTGTTAACCTCTTTTAGGTTATGTGCATTGGCCCATGAGCAACATAGCTCTTGGTTCATGTTTTGTGAGACTTGTGCCCACAGGTCCATATCATGGAGGCTGACTATGGCCATTTTTGCAAACACCTCTTCTGGGAGGATGGTTACATTGTCATTGTCATCTTCCCCTGTATGCATGTCTGGTCTTCATGATAGCACATCTGCTCATGCATTCTGACTTCCTGCAATATGCTTTAAGGTGAAGTTGTATTCTTTGAGTTCCAGGACTTCTCATGCTATGCATCGACTGATCTTGTGGGGTTCCTTCCAGTATAACAGGTTGGAGTGGTCAGTGTAAATGACTGTCTTATGAGGATTCCCCGCAAGTTAGGGTTGCCAATGTCGCAGTGCTTTGACTATGGCTAAGAGTTCCCTGTCCCAGATGTCATAGTTTCATTCGGCAGATGAAAAGGTTTCTGAATAATATGCCACTGGGTGAAGTGTTTGCAAACCATCTCTTTGATACAATACCACCCCATTCACAAAGTGGGAGGCATCTACTTCCAATTCAAAGGGGTGACTCAGATCAGGTTGGATGTGTTAAACAGGCATGAGGCGCAGCATACTGACTGTAGTGGGTTAGCGGGTTAGGCTAGACAAAGAAAGTTACTTCAGATGTTAGAAGAACTCTATTAACTATACTACTGACCTAGACAAAGAAAGTTCTATGTAGAGAACATTAGTCTAATTGGTAAAGTAGATAGTATGAAAGGAACTTACACTTCAGATGTTAGAAGAACTCTGAAGTGTAGAAGACAAAACAGACACCCTTATATACTCTTCAAGGGATGGTCTGTGCACTGGGAATAAGTCCACAAGTGCCAGACAAAGTCCAAACAATAAACATGAGGGAGAAAGGCCATTGGCCACTACAGAAATCACATGTTACATAGTGCATCAGTCAGCTACTGCGGAATGTGAGAAAGAAAGTAATAATGATAATGTAAAAAGTCCGAAACTCCGGTATCTAATCTAATCTACAAGCAGCTAATCTAATCACCTGATGCCTGAAGCATCACCGAACATCTTCTGTGTTCAACATCCCTCCATGCTGAAGGCATCTGGTCATGGATGGGAAATGAGTTGGATGAGCACACTGCCATCACAATTAAATGAGCATATCGCCAGCCAGAGATCCAACTTCTCTAACTCTTTTGAGTGCGAGAGAGGCATGGTGTTCAGAGGCATATCGCGGTGATTTGCTTATGCAAACTGAAACCATACACACCTCTTGCATCACTCTCAAAGTTGAGAACTTTGCTCATGGTGGGAAAGTGAAACTGGTATTCAAAGTCTCCAGATTCCAGCTCTCTCATTTCAGCATAAGTCCAAGTCCTTTTACCATGGTTTCAAACGATGCTCTTGGTAGAGACTTAGTGAAGCCATCTGCCAGCATCTCACCTGTGGGGGTTCGCACTAACTCAATTGTGTGCGATTCAATGTACCCCCTAATGGCATGGTACTTGATGGGTATATGCTTTGACCGCCTTCCTGTGACTGGGTTTAACGCCAAATCCACAGCACCCTTGTTGTCACAATGGAGTAGTATAGGGGAGGATACCTCATACCCTAATTCCTCCATAAAAGTCCTGTACCACGCTGCCTGATTTGCAGCCTCAGAGAGACTCATATATTTGGCTTCAGTGGTGGACTGTGCTACTGTTTTCTGCTTTCTGGAACACCATGATATGGCACCATTTGCTAAGAAAAACACGTAGCCTGAGGTTGAGTGGCAGTCCTCTTGATCTCCCCATGAGGAATCTGCAAAGCCATGAAGGCCACTCTCCCCATTCCCTCCAGAATACTGCAACTTGCAGTCTTTTGTACTATTTAAATATTTTAAGACATATTTTGCAAGTTGCATATGATCTTGAGAGGGATTGGAAGCATATTGGCTAAGGCGCGCCACAGCAAAACTGATGTCAGGTCTGCTTCCGATCTGCACCCATAGCAGAGACCCCATCAACTGTTGGTACTTCTTTATTTCAGAAGTAGATGCTTGGCCATCAAACTTGACCAGATGTACATCAGTGCCAGAGGGAAGAGGAGTATATACTCGGTTGGAATCCCTCATCCCAAACTTCTCAATAATAGATAAAACGTAGGCTGTTTGGTCAATCTCCAGTGTCTTATTAGGACGATCTCTGGTGATGTTAACTCCAAGATATGACTGGATTTCTCCCAAGTCAGTCATCTCATATTGATTAGATAGAGCTGACTTCAGCCACGTTATCTTATCATTGGAAGACCCAAGTATAGTAATGTCATCTACATAGAGAATGACAAAAAGCAAATCATCCCCCTCCTTTTGATGAAACACATATACTCCTGCATCAGAGTACGTCCAAGTGAAGCCCAGTTCATTAAGAACTGCATGGAACTGAAGATTCCATGCTCGGGAAGCTTGTTTGAGGCTGTATAATGCTTTTTGTAGCCTACAAACTTTGGACTCTTGACCAGCAACGACAAAACCAACTGGTTGCTCCATATATATCTCTCATCCAGATCGCCATGTAGGAATGCCGATTTGACATCCATCTGGTGGATTTCCCAATCTTCTAGCATAGCTAGCACTAGTAGTAATCTTAGTGATTCAAATCTGGCGACTGGAGAGAAAGTTTCGTCAAAGTCCACTCCTTCTACTTGGGTGAACCCTTTTGCCATGAGCCTAGCATGAAACCGTCCATCTGGTTTCAGCTTAAAAACCCATTTCGACTTGACAGCCTTTCTTCCTTTTGGAAGATCCTCAAGGCGCCACACATCAAGTTTATCTAAGGCATCAATTTCATATTTACATGCCTCAAGCCATTCATTGGCATTGTCAGACTGCATTGCCTCCTGAAAAGTCAGGGGATCTCTATAAGAGACACCTGTGGCATTTAGCAATTCCATATGCCCAAGTCTGGAAGAACCCTGCACAAACTCAGCATTATCCTCATTATAAAATCAAGGATTCATGTGACGCGAACGTTTGGGACAGGCAGTATCAAGATCTAAGTCTTCCTGCACAGCCCTGTCACGTTGCTGAGAGCGTGGACTTTCCCTAGTAAATACTGGTTGGGAAATTTTGCCAACATTCTTCTTAGATTGTCTTTTGGCACAGGTTCTCTGGGGGAGTTCAGAGGGTTCCATGATTTGGGACAGCAGTGTCTGATAGATAGATGGTTCTTGTGTGGCTAGCTCATTTTCGGGTGTGGTAGGCTCTGGATTTACTTGAGGAGGTTCCACTACCTCCTGTTCCTCAACCTCGGCTTCCTTGTCTTCAGGAGCCTGAGGAACCGTGGCTATTGCTGGTTGAGGCTGGACAGACCTCTCTGTTTCTAAGACAAAAGGTGTAACTTTTTCCTTTTGTTTTCCCTTGCTGTCCTTGGCAAGGTTGGATGGGAAGGACCCTTCATCAAATGTCACATCTCTTGACAATACGAAGGATCGAGTATGCATATCCCAAAGAAGATATCCTTTAGAGTGGGGTGCATACCCAACAAAGACTGTCTCCCTGGCTTTGTGATCCAGTTTATGTCTTTTGTCCTCTGGGACAGTATAATAGGCTAAGCAGCCAAATATCTTAAAGTAAGAGACATCTGGAATGTCCCCATCCAGAAGCTCAAGCAGTGTCCTCCACTTATTAGAGCAGATAGGTGTTCTGTTGTATATGTGACAGGCTGTTTGCACTGCACATTCCCAGAAACCAAGGGAAAGACCAGCATGATGCAGCATACTGGTGGCCTTTTCCATAATGGTTCTGTTGAATCTTTCAGCCCTTCCATTCTGTTGTGGGGAGTATGGCATTGTCAATTTATGCTCTATGCCAGCCTTCTCAAGTATTGACTTCAGCTCCCTATTGACAAATTCGCCACCTCGGTCTGTGTGTAAGGTCTTTATTTTCTTGTCTGTTTTATTTTCCAAGAATGCCTTAATATTACTGAAGACCGATGTAAAATCACTTTTTGCTTTCATAGCAACAATTAGAGCAGTTCTGCTAAAATCGTCTATGAAAGTGGCGAAGTATAGGTTCCCTTGAATTGAAGTACATTGCAGAGGACCAACTAAGTCACTATGAATGACCTCCAAGGGTGCTGAAGCTCTCTTTTGAGAGGGAGGGAATGGAAGATGGTGTGATTTTCCCATTTCACAGCCATAACACGGCTTGTCTTCCACTTGGCTATTATCAATGCTAAGGCCTTTTACAGCCTTAGGAGCATGTCTTTTGAGGGCCTCTTCTGACATATGACCCATGCGCAAATGCCAGGTTTCAAGGCTAGTTGATGCAGATTTGTGGGAAGCAGTATTTAGATTCTGCATAGTTTTCCCATAGACCCAATAGAGTCCCAAAGCCTTGACACCTTCCACTATAATTGCATTATTGTACTTTATCTTGACTTCAGATGGAGAAAATTCCACTGAGCCACCTTTGTCTGTGATGCAGCTTGTCAACAGTATTCTCTCACTGCCAGGCATATAAAAGACATTATTTAACTCTAACTCATAATTATTACGAGTTTTGAGAATGACTTTGCCTGTTCCTTCGACTTGGACTATGGATCCATCACCTATTGTCACCTGATGTCCCTTGTGTGGGAAATACTCAGAGAAATCGTCTAAGTATGGTGTAAAGTGAGTGGTGGCTCTGCTGTCCATCATCCAAGGGTTGCTGCCATCATCGACTTCTTGTGGATCTTCAATCAAAGAATAAAGTGAAATGCGAGGTGTCTCATGCACCTCCTGTATTCTGCCACTACCATTAACTACAGTAGCTACTTGTGTGGAGTTTGTTTGTACACTGGGGCCTTGCCCCTTCCTCTTGTTGCCCTTTTTGCCTGCATCAGCATTGGCTCTGTCCTGTTTCCTTTGCCGACATTCATTAGCCTTGTGGCCCGGCTTCTGGCAATAGAAGCAGGTGACATCATTGGACGATGATGCACCTGCAGGTTGTGGCATGAAAGATACTTGTTTTTTGTTTTTGTTTTTGTTGACATGGGCTGCCTTGTTAAGGGCAGCCCCAACACCACTTCCTGTGGGGCCGGCTAGTCGGCTTTCCTCATTAAGGAACCTTTGTACAAGGTCCTGAGGGGAAAGGCGGTCAGGAGGACCTGACGCCAGGATTGAGCCAGCAATGGCATTGTAGGATGGAGGTAGGGATTGGAGCAATATAAAGCTCATCTGGAGATCAGAGATCTCCATCCCATTTTCCTTGAGGGTACTCCTCACATCCAACACACGCTGCAACTGGGGTCTGAATTGTTTTCCTTCCTCCAAGCGGAAGGAAGACACAGAACACCACAAGTTGTAGGTGGCCATGCTACCTACTGAGCCATAGAGTGATTCTAATCGCTCATACTTTGCATTGACAGAAGGGTAAGTTCTGTCAGAGGCAATTTGGGAGTATGTTTCTGGTGATGTTACCATCACCAGAACTCCCATGAGGACCTCCTCCACTCTGTTCCACTCTAGGTACATAGGCTCCGACCAAAGTGCGAAGCGTTTGGTGTACTCGTTGTCCTTCTCTCCATCCTCTGGCTTGGGAGGATTAATGAAATCAGGGGCATCATGCGTGATGTGCCTTTTCATCCCGTTAATCCTCAGCAGGGCTGTGAAGGACACAGACCACTGCTGCCAGTTGGAGCCATCAAGCTTGTCAAACTTGAAAGTAGGGGGGAAGACAATAGAAGACATTGAGATGATTTTAAAAAAGGTTGATCCTGGTTCCAAGGAGCAGTTAGAACCAGTTGTCCAGGTCTCATTGAAGAGGGCCCGTCCATTCTGTGGCGCTATGCTTCAGAACTTAAGAAAGTCCTGCCTCTGATGTGCGACTTCTAAGTAGTATAGTAGACTGTCTAGCGCCATCTACAACAAGTCCTAAGCCCACATCAGGGGGACATTGTGTAAATAGATGGGGAGTCATGTCATGGAGGAGCCAACTGCAAGTTCCACTAGAGACAAAGGGTATAGAGCCCTTCCTCTAGTGCTGGTGGTGGAGTCCATGACTAAGCCCTAGATGATTGGGGCCATGACTATAGTAGACTGTTAGGTTTCCTCTGGTTAGGGCGGACCCCTAACAACGGCAGCGGGTACTTCTGCCCAGAGACAAAACCTTCTAGCTACTGTGTAAATACTATAGTAGTTCAAGCCTACTTGTATCGAGCCCAAGCGTCATGGGAGTGACTACCCATGCCTTGTTCTAGACCCTAAACTCTACCAGCAGGTTGCTAAACCTGGCTTATGGATTGAGCCAAGCATTGACTGAACCTATAGCCCCAAGCCTTCTGGGCAAGTGGCCTACTAAGACTATGGATGGGACGAAAACCCAGCTACAACTAAGAATACTATTTACTTAGAGCGCACATGAGGAACTTAAGGTGTTTCACCCACTTAGGGTCCCTCATCACCTCTTGCAAGAATCCCCTGAGGGACTAGCCAGACAGATCAAGGTGGGCACATAAAGCGCACCACCTTGTGGACAGTTAAGGGCAAAGGAAAGAAATCGAAGCTCACTGTAAGACTGTTTGGGAAAGACGAGGTCTTGAAGCTGGTGAGCTTGAAGAAAGGTTGGACTGATCAAAAAAGAGTGACAGATCAGTAAAGTGTGCCCAGGGCCCATAACCTGTTAAACAGGCATGAGGCGCAGCATACTGACTGTAGTGGGTTAGCGGGTTAGGCTAGACAAAGAAAGTTACTTCAGATGTTAGAAGAACTCTATTAACTATACTACTGACCTAGACAAAGAAAGTTCTATGTAGAGAACATTAGTCTAATTGGTAAAGTAGATAGTATGAAAGGAACTTACACTTCAGATGTTAGAAGAACTCTGAAGTGTAGAAGACGAAACAGACACCCTTATATACTCTTCAAGGGATGGTCTGTGCACTGGGAATAAGTCCACAAGTGCCAGACAAAGTCCAAACAATAAACATGAGGGAGAAAGGCCATTGGCCACTACAGAAATCACATGTTACATAGTGCATCAGTCAGCTACTGCGGAATGTGAGAAAGAAAGTAGTAATGATAATGTAAAAAGTCCGAAACTCCGGTATCTAATCTAATCTACAAGCAGCTAATCTAATCACCTGATGCCTGAAGCATCACTGAACATCTTCTGTGTTCAACAGGATGAGTACTGGCTCTGAGCCAACCAGGTCTCTGATCTGTTCAAATGCTCATTGCTGCTCAGTATCCCAATGCCATGGCACATCTTTTTTCAGGAGATTGTTTAATGGTCGCGCAATACCTGAGAATCCCTTGACAAAACGTCAGTAGAAATTGCAAAATCTGATAAATGATTGGACATCCTTGACACAAGTTGGCGTTGGCCATTCTCAGATTCCCTGTACTTTAACTGGGTCCATATGCACTTGTCCTCCTTCTAGGATAACTCCTAGGTACTCAACGCTTCACTGTTCAAAAGAACACTTCGCTGGTTTGAGGTACAGATCATGCTCATGCAGTATATCCAGCACCTGGTGTACTTGCTCTCAATGGTGATTCAAATCATCGGCAGTGGTGACCAGGATGTCATCCATGTAGACCACCACTTTGCCAGTGAGGATGAGGTCATGAAAGATGTGATTCATCATGGACTGGAATGTTGCTGGTGAATTTGTAAGTCCGAAGAACATGACGTTTGGTTCAAACAACCCTTGGTTCATCTTAAATGCCGCTTTACATTGGTCACCTTCTTTGATCCTGACGTTATTGTAGCCCCAATGCACATCCATCTTTGAAAAGAGGGATTTATCTCGCATGGTGTCAATAAGCTCAGAGATGAGTGGCAGAGGGTAGGCGTTTTTCATGGTATAGGCATTAATTCTTTGGTAATCCTGGACTGGTTGCAGTTTGCCATCCTTCTTTTTGATGAAGAAGAAAGGTGAGGCATATGGTGACTTGGATGGACGAATGTACCCCTTTGCCAGATGTTCTTCAAGGAACTCAGTAAGTGCCACCTGCTCAGATTGGGACAGCAGGTAGATTTTGCAGTCTATAGTGGCAGGCATATCTGGGAGAAGGTCGATGGCATGGTCCCATGGTTGCTCTGGTGGAAAGCAGTGTGATTCCTCTTTGGAGAACACCTTCCAATGTCAATGATAAGTGCTTGGCACCATGTTGTGGTAAGTTCTTTCAGTCTGCCCCTGTACTGCCTTCTGGGCCAGTTCTGATGCTTTGGTGACATAAAAATGACCAGGGTTGTCTTCTTTGTCTGTACATGTGGCCCTCACTACCAGATGTCTGACAGTGTAGTCATAGCCAAGCAACGTAACAATGGTTGGGTATGAGTCTTTGTCCATTGTTGCATTGGCCCAGTTAATTTTTGGTTCAAAGGCAGCAAGCCATGGATACCCCAGAATGAGGTCTTCATCTCCCAGATCAGTGATCAAGAAGTGAATGACCTTCGTTGTTTCTCCAACTTGGACGTTCAGGTCAGTATAGTGGGTGATTTTTCTGGTGTGATTGGCTGTTCCATCAATGTTCCAGATGTTTTTTTCCTGGGGGAGTGCCAGCTTCCCTAGGCCCATTGTTTTGATTAGTTGTGGGTGAATGAAATTGTCTGTAGCTCCAGAGTCTACTAAGATGTCTTGGTTGGCCATCCTCTGTGTAGTTTCAAAATGAACTGGTATTTTTAATGACTTGAATTGACTAGCATACACAGAGGTGACATGGAGTGCTTGTGCCCAGGCCGATGGGTTTGAGCCTAACAAAAATCCTTCTTTGCAAATGCCTTTTCTACCAAGATGGCGCGCACTTCCTCACTTTCTTTCATCATATTGGCCCATATGTCCTGAGCTTTCTCTTCCTTCGACTGCTTGTCCACAGTGGGTGGGTTGTTCTGAGCGGGAGCTTCTGGCGCAGTGGTTGCTGTCGCAACACATGCTCCCTTCTTGGGACAGTCCTGAGACATATGTCCTAGTGCCTTGCAATGAAAGCACCACCCTTCTTTCATCAGTGTCTGCCACTCATCTTCTGTAAGTGTTGCCCTGGCTCGGGCTCAGTCCACAGAGGTATCCATAGCATTTGGATCCCACTGGGTATGTTGTGCAGGCTTCACTCCAAAAGTGGCCTTCCACTGATCTTGAGTTTTTCCTTTTTTGGTGTCAATTCTGAAGCATGTCTGGAAGTTGAGGTAATCTTGCTGCTGTTGTCAAGCAGCATTGACCCACCCATCCCAGTCATGAGGGTGGTGGAACTGGATAATGTTCTTAACCAGCGGGTTGGGTAGTCCTTGTGAAAAGAGGTCTAACGTTGCCTCTTCATCTGTGTCATAGCTGGCTCTATTGGCCAGGCTTCTGAACTTGGCAACATATGCATCCAGTTCTCCTTTTTCCATTTTAAGGGACTTCAATTCCCAGGCTGCCTTCTGCTTGGCCTGCCCATCTGTGAAGGCATCTTTGAACCTCTGGGCAATGGTCTTCCAAAGGCCTTCACTTGTGGTACAATGCCCACTCTCAACCTGCTCATTTAACCATTCCAACTGCTCCATGGTCCAGTTGTCTACTGCATCCCCTCGAATTAAGGAGAGGAACAGGTTGGCATGTTGGAATGGGTTGACAATCTGTGGGACATCATGATTGAAGTTCTTGAAGGTTGTGAACTCCAACATGAACTTTTTGCTTTGCAAGTGGTCCCCAGTAAATGTTTGGGGCAGCACTCCTGACAAATGTCCTGAAGGGGGAGGAATGTTTGGTGGTGCAGCTGCGGGGGCCAGTGGGGCGGGGTCTGGGAGTTGGGCAGCAATGGTAGACATATTTTGGTGGGATGGGGTGATGGTGTTTGTAGATTGTATTGATATCTGGGGAGTTGTCAAAGCAGGGGCTCTGAACATGACAACTGCAGGTGCAACTGGAAATGTAGTTGCTGCTAATGCCGGTGCGTCTTCTTCACTTGGTTCTTCCATGTACTCCTCTGGTTTGGAGTCCGTGACAATGGCTGGGTGTTACGTCCGGTGTGAGACGCTCTGCACGACTTGTGCGACAGCTTCGTACGTGTATTTAGATAAGAGATCAATAAGACCTCTTGGAGTTCGAATGGATAAGTCAAAGTCAAAGGGGCTGTTCCCTAGTGACGATGTTGAGCGGAAAGTGCCAAAAGCACTGAGACAGTCGAGTCAAAGGTTTCAAGGGGAAGTCCAGAAGACAAACACCGATGTATTCAATAAGTCGAGTCTGAGGTCTACAGGGTAGCTACAGCGGACTTATATACGTAATTCAGTGGGCGTCTATGAGATAAGGATGCGGAGTCAAGTGGGCCCAAATATCCGAAAGCGGAGAGCGTAAAGCTTAGCTTCTGATAGGGTATTAAGTAAGTGTCTGGTCGTATGATAAGAAGATAAGCGATAACGAAGATAGCAGTCGGTAAACATGAACAAATAAGCAGGTCACGGGGATGGATGAAGAGCACGTGACGGATCCCACGATGGAGACGTGATCTGATAATGGAGTGTGGGCAGTAGAGAGGGATTGTCGTTGGGCAAGAAAAAGAATACGGGCAAGGACGGGGTTCGTAACATCACCCCCTCTTCTGGTTCTAGCAGACCTGGCTAGAAACGACTTGTACCGTCATCATCCTGCACCAGCTCCAGATAATCATCAGCTACATTACGATCATCCATCGTGTAGTTCTCCTTGTCCGCGTCTTGGGGGCATTGGTGAGTGCAGAGAAACCCGTAAGGGCCACGTTGCCCACATAGACGGCACAAGTCGTGAATGGGGCAGTCCAACTCCCGATGTCCTGAATTGTGACGCAGGCATTTGCCACACCATCCGGACGGGTTGTTGATCGTCGGCGCGACTCCTACTCGGCAAAAGATACAAAACCTGCTCCAATGTAGGTTGCTGCGACAGTGCCGGCACCACTTGCGGTTGAGGGGGCAGTTCCAGCTAATGTGGTACTTACTGTTGCACCTCCAGCATGTCTCCCCCCGAGGATTCTCATGCATGCGCAGCATTTCGAATCGGTTTGGCAGTAACACCGGGGCAGCCCCTAGTGATCGCGGTGGGAGAGGTCGGGCATAGGTGTCGGCGTACCTCTCAGCAATCGTCTGGTATGCGTCCCCCTTCTCCATCCTCTTTCGGATCTCCACTAGCTCCTGCTCGATTTGGAACATTCCGTTGGTCAACCGGGCCATCATCTTGGCATGTTCTTTGTACTGTCGGTTGAGTGTGTTGCGCAGGGTTAGATTCTTCCGCAGCCTCATTACCTCGGCTTTAAGGTGCGGAAGTCGCATGTCACTCAATACCTCGTCGATGGCAAAGGCCCGGGGATCTTCGGCAGCTAAGTGCCCCAGCTGCTCATCGGTCATCGTATGATGCAGACGACCTGTATACCTTTCCTCCAGGTAAACCGGAGCTCCATAAACCAGACCGTCCTTCTTCATGCATCCGGCAACGTCCATCCCTCCGTTGGTGTAGAAAATGTATTTGGCGATAGTAACGGTTCTGTCGCCCAAGGTGATCTCCAATGGGTAGTACGTGGAGGAGTTGGGATTGTTAAGAAAGAAGGGGAACTCTGGGACCTCATCATCCGATTCCATACCCACCAGGTCATTTGGGTGCGGCTCTTCACAGTGTTCGAAGTCATCGTTGGGGTTAGGGGACTGGTTCTTGACTCGAGCTTCGGCGGCCTCGTAGTCAATAGGTGAAGAGGGGCACGTAGAGGGATGGGCAGAGGGGAAATTCTCGACAACTACGGTAGGGGCGGTGAAGGTGTCGACAGCAGCATTGGCAGCGATGAAGGACATGATTGATTGTATAGTGGTAGGACGTTGCTGGGGGAGCATGTACTGGGGAGCTTCAATTGGGGTCTGGGGTTGTTCTTTTTAATCATCTTTGGGCGCTTCTGGATGCCGGGTATGGAACTCCGAGATAAGGACCGGGGCGAAGATATTCCCGGCTGGCTCCCACGAACTGTCAGAGTCTGGGAATCCCTTCCACTTGACTAGGTAGTGCATCTTGCGCCCTTGGCCTTTTCTCATTGAGTCTAGAATGCGCTCCACTTCCCATTCCGCTTCGCCATCGATAAGGTCAGGTGGGGTCTTGGGAAGTTTTCCCCATGAAGGGACGTCTCCTTGTATGGCGTCAGAAGTTTGGCATGGAAGACGGGATGAATTTTCCATTTGGGTGGCAATCGCAGTTTGTATGACACATCTGACAGCTTCCTTGTTATCTGGAAGGGACTGTGGCGTCGAGGCGCTAGTTTGGCTGTGGGGTGTGACGTGTGAATATTTCTTCCCTTGAGCCAGACCCAGTCATTGGGCTGATAAGGTGTGAACGTGTTTGGCTGTGCAGCCAGGGCCTGCTGTGCTTTTGCTAGATTTTCATTGGCCGATTGCCGTAAGTCTTCCCATTGGCGCATTCGTTGGGTTACCGAAGGGACGTTAATGGGCTTATCCGTCCACGTGGTGCACGGGGTCCAGCCCATGATAAGGGAGAACGGGGTAGCTTTTGTCGTTCCGTTGGGCCATGAGTTGTGTGCAAATTCCGCAGTTGACAGCCACTCTGCCCAGTCGTTTTGTCGTTCATTACACCAGAACCGAAGATATTGCTCCAACCATTGGTTTGTCCGTTCAGACTGTCCATCTGTCTGTGGATGGTAAGCCGTAGAGATGTTCTGTGCAATGCCCAGTGTTTTACATAGGGCTCTGGCAAACGTGGATGTGAACCGGGTATCTCTGTCGGATATGATTTTTTTGGGGAGACCATAGTGTCGGTATACGTGATCCAGGTATAGTCTTGCCACTCCTTCCGCTGTGATTGTCTCATTACAAGGTATGAACAGGGCCGCCTTGGAACAATCATGGTCGGTGATCGTAAGGATGGTATCAAAGCCCCGTGATGCGGGTAATTTAACAATGAAGTCCATCGCAATGGTTTGGAAAGGGGTCGATGATATGGGGGTAATGGGATGTATTGGTGGGATTTTCGGGTGCGTGTTCACTTTGTTTGCTTGACATGCTGCACACCCCTGCACATAACTTTCAACGTCCTTTTTCATGTTGGGCCACCAGTAGTCGCGCTTGGCAAGGGCATAGGTGTTGGCAATGCCCGGGTGGCCAGCGGAGGGAAGGTCATGGTGAAAATGGATCACCCCCCTCTTAATGTTGTCGCCACCGGTGACAACGAGTCGGTCCCCATCTTTCCACCAAAGGCCATGTACTTCCTTCAAATTGTGCACATCGGCCCATGAGCGGCATAATTCCTGGTTCATATTCTGTGACACTTGTGCCCACAGGTCCATGTCATGGAGGCTGACTACGGCGGTCTTCGCAAACACTTCCTCGGGAAGAACAATAACGTCATTATTGTCATCCTCTCCAGTATGCATATCCGGCCTTTGTGACAATGCATCTGCTCTTGCATTTTGACTTCCTGCGATGTGTTTCAGGGTGAAATTATACTCTTCGAGTTCCAAAACCTCTCGCGCTACGTGTCGGCTGATTTTATGGGGTTCCTTCCAATACAGCAAGTTGGAATGATCAGTGTAGATGACAGTTTGATGGGGAGTTCCTGCTAGGTAAGGCCGCCAGTGTCGCAAAGCCTTGATAATGGCTAGGAGCTCTCTATCCCAGATATCATAATTTCGTTCTGCCGGCGAGAAAGTCTCAGAGTAATATGCCACTGGGTGAAGTGTCTGCGTGGTATCTCTTTGGTATAGTACTGCTCCATTTGCGAAGTGAGAGGCATCTACTTCCAGTTCAAAGGGGCGGCTCAGGTCGGGTTGAATGAGTACTGGCTCTGAGCCGACAATGTCTCTGATCTGCTCAAATGCCTGTTGCTGCGCGGCCTCCCAATGCCATGGTACGTCCTTCTTTAAGAGATCATTCAGTGGTCGTGCAACGCTGGAAAATCCCTTGACAAAGCGTCGGTAGAAGTTACAGAATCCAATGAATGATCGGACATCTTTGATGCAGGTTGGTACAGGCCATTCTCGAATTCCTTGCACTTTGATGGGGTCCATGCGTACCTGTCCTCCCTCTAGAATGACCCCCAGGTATTCGACGCTCCGTTGTTCAAAGGAGCACTTGGCTGGTTTGAGGTATAGGTCATGTTCATGTAGTATGTCTAGCACCTGGTGTACTCGTTGTCAGTGATGGTTTAGGTCATTTGAGGTAGCTACGAGGATATCATCCATATAGACCATGACTTCACCGGTAAGAATAAGGTCGCAGAATATGTGGTTCATCATGGACTGAAACGTTGCTGGTGAATTTGTAAGGCCAAAGAACATGACGTTCGGCTCGAACAACCCTTGATTTGTCTTGAACGCCACTTTACATTGGTCACCTTCTTTGATCCTGACATTGTTGTAGCCCCATCGTACATCCATTTTTGAGAAGAGGGACTTGTCCCTCATGGTGTCAATGAGTTCAGAAATCAGTGGTAGGGGGTAGGCGTTCTTTACAGTGTACGCATTGATCTTGCGGTAGTCCTGGACAGGTTGCAGTTTGCCATCCTTCTTTTTGATGAAGAAGAAGGGCGAGGCATATTGCGACTTGGATGGGCGAATGTATCCCTTGGCCAGATGTTCTTCCAGGAATTCCGTAAGTGCGGCTTGTTCAGACTGGGACAGGGGGTAGATTTTACAGTCTATGGCAGCCGGTGTATCGGGGAGAAGGTCAATGGCATGATCCCATGGTCGCTCTGGAGGAAAGCGATGTGACTCTTCCTTGGAGAATACCTTCCAATGCTGCTGGTAAACATCCGGTACTACATCGTGGTAGGTCTTCTCATTCTGTCCTTGTACCGCCTTCTGGGCCAGCTCCGATGCTTTGGTGACATAGCAGTAGCTGGGGTCTTCTTTTGTATGCACAGCCCTTATTACTGGATGTCGGATTGCATAATCATACCCTAGCGACATAATAATCGTTGGGTACGAGTCCTTATCCATTGTTGCGTCAGCCCAGTTTATTTTTGGTTCGAAGGCTGCAAGCCATGGATAACCCAAGATAAGGTCCTCATCTCCTAGGTCTGTAATCAGGAAGTGAATTGTGACGGTTTGCAAAGTTTTTGTGACACAGGTTGTCACGAGAACGTGACGTTTTTCAAGTCGCGCGCGCGCGCGCATTTCGGTTTCGGTTTCTCTGATCTCTGCCCCCGAGTCATGTGACTAGGGGCTAGCATTCTTCTCATTTGATTGTTTAAGTGCACACCACACTTGCGCTACAGAGGGTGCAACCCCTCTTACTAATTCTCATCTCAGCTGAGGGCCTAA
This sequence comes from Multifurca ochricompacta, assembly GCA_022496185.1. Classification (NCBI taxonomy): domain Eukaryota; kingdom Fungi; phylum Basidiomycota; class Agaricomycetes; order Russulales; family Russulaceae; genus Multifurca; species Multifurca ochricompacta. The sequence continues at coordinate 14,467 of WTXG01000266.1, read as the reverse complement.
CCCCTGGAGCATATGGTTACTTAGATACTTACTGGAACCTTCTAGTTAGCTTACATTTACTGATTGTGCCTCACTCAAGATGTACTTAAGCTACTAGATTTACTGAGACAGACCTTAAGTCTGTTCTCTTGTACCTAATACAGGTGTATTCGACTTCACAAAGACCCCCTTGAACTCCCTAAGTAGCAGCTTGGAGAGCCTTCTTCCCCAGTGACTTTAGCAGGGCTGATTGCCACTGCTCTCGACTCGTTTCCTGCACGCGCCCCCTCCATAACGTCGTGGGCACCTGAAACTTTGACCTGGACTGGGCCTTCTATAGTAGCCCTTGAATCTTGAGTGTGCTCCGCATCTTGAGAGCTCTTGACCCCTTGAAACACGATCAGACGCAGCAGACACCTGGCTGTGACACGAATGGTCTTTGTTATTTCCCCAACCTGGACTTGTAGATCCGTGTAGTGGGTGATCTTGCCAGCACGATTGGCTGTTCCATCGATATTCCAAATATTCTTCTCTTGGGGAAGTTCCAGCCTTCCCAGGCCCATTGTTTTAATCAGTCATGGGTGAATGAAGTTGTCTGTGGCTCCAGAGTCCACTAATATATCTCGGTCAGCCATCCTCTGTGTAGTTTCAAAATGAACTGGTATTTTTAATGACTTGAATCGACTAGCATACACAGAGGTGACATGGAGTGCTCGTGCCCAGGCCGATGGGTTTGAGCCTAACAAAAATCCTTTTTCGTAAACGCCTTCTCTACTAAGATGGCGCGTACTTCTTCGCTCTCCTTCATCATACTAGCCCATATATCCTGAGCTTTCTCTTCTTTTGATCGTTTGTCCACAGCAGGTGGGTTGTTATGAACGGGAGCCTCGGCTGTGGTGGTTGCAGCCGCAATACGTACTCCCTTCTTTGGACAGTCTCGGGACATATGTCCCAGTGCTCTACAGCGGAAGCACCGTCCTTCCTTCATCAACGTTTGCTGTTCATCTTCCGTGAGTGCTGCCCGGGCTCGGGCACGGTCCGCAGAGGTGTCCATGGCATTTGGATCCCTCTGGGCATGCTGGGCAGGCTTCACTCCGAAAGCCGCTTTCCATTGGTCTCGCGTTTTTCCCTTTTTAGTATCAACTCCAAAGCATGTTTGGAAGTCGAGGTAATCTTGTTGTTGTTGTCGGGCGGCGTCGACCCAGCTGTCCCAGTCATGGGGGTGGTGGAACTGGATTATATTTTTGACTAAGGGATTGGGCAACCCTTGTGAGAAGAGGTCCAATGTGGCCTCCTCATCCGTGTCATAGCCCGCCCGATTTGCGAGACTTCTGAATTTAGTGACATATGCGTCCAATTCTCCCTTTTCCATTCTAAGGGACTTGAGTTCTCGGGCTGCCTTCTGTTTGGCCTGCCCATCCGTGAAGGCATCCTTAAATCGTTCTGCGATGGTCTCCCAAAGACCTTCACTTGTGGTACGACGCCCACTCTCAACTTGTTCGTTCAGCCATTCCAGCTGTTCCATGGTCCAGTCGTCAACCGCATCCCCCCAAATCAGAGAAAGGAACAGATTGGCTCGTTGAAACGGGTTGACAATCTGTGGGACGTCATGGTTGAAGTTCTTAAAGGTCGTGAACTCCAGCATGAATTTTTTGCTCTGTGAGCAGTCCCCAGTGAATGTCTGGGGAAGCACTCCTGATAATCGTCCAGATGGGGGAGGGATGTTTGGTGGTGCCGCCACTGGGGCTGGTGGGGCAGGGTCTGGAAGCTGGGTGGCGATGGTAGACATGTGTGGAAAGGATGGGATGATAGTATCTGTGGATTGTGTCGATATCTGGGGGGTTGTCAAAGCAGGGGCTCTGAACGTGACAACCTTGTGTGCAACCGGAGACGTAGTCGCTGCTAATGCCGGTGCTTCTTCTTCGCTGGGTTCTTCTACGTACTCCTCTGGTTCAGAGTCCGTGACAATGGCCGGAGGATTCTCTCTCCACGGGCCTAGTCCAAATTCAGGTGGGGCGGGTCCTGTAGTGACCCAAGAGTGTCGACTGTCCGAGTATTGGATGCAGTACCAAACTCTCTTTTCGTTGTCGTATTCTACCGGTTGGTATCTTCCGTTGTGATAGACGTAGTATCCAAACTCGGATTCAAAGTCCTTCCAGGTGGCAGAGCCAAGTACTTGTTGTGAAAGATTATTCTTGTCTCTGCGTTCGATGAGTTCTTCCCGGAAGAGGGTCTGACTGCGGCTGGAAGCCACTGTGAGAGACTCGACTTGATGTTACGTCCGGTGTGAGACGCTCTGCACGACTTGTGCGACAGCTTCGTACATGTATTTAGATAAGAGATCAATAAGACCTCTTGGAGTTCGAATGGATAAGTCAAAGTCAAAGGGGCTGTTCCCTAGTGACGATGTTGAGCGGAAAGTGCCAAAAGCACTGAGACAGTCGAGTCAAAGGTTTCAAGGGGAAGTCCAGAAGACAAACACCGATGTATTCAATAAGTCGAGTCTGAGGTCTACAGGGTAGCTACAGCGGACTTATATACGTAATTCAGTGGGCGTCTATGAGATAAGGATGCGGAGTCAAGTGGGCCCAAATATCCGAAAGCGGAGAGCGTAAAGCTTAGCTTCTGATAGGGTATTAAGTAAGTGTCCGGTCGTATGATAAGAAGATAAGCGATAACGAAGATAGCAGTCGGTAAACATGAACAAACAAGCAGGTCACAGGGATGGATGAAGAGCACGTGACGGATCCCATGATGGAGACGTGATCTGATAATGGAGTGTGGGTGGTAGAGAGGGATTGTCGTTGGGCAAGAAAAAGAATACGGGCAAGGACGGGGTTCGTAACACTGGGGGATTTTCTCTCCACGGGCCTAGTCCAAATTTGGGTGGGGCAGGTCCTGTAGTGACCCAAGAGTGTCGGCTGTCCAAGTATTGGATGCAATACCAAACTCTTTTCTCATCATCATATTCTACCAGTTGGTATCTTCTGTCATGATAGACATAGTATCCAAACTCAGACTCAAAATCTTTCCAGGTGGCAGAGCCAAGTACTTGCTGTGAAAGATTATTCTTGTCTCTGCGTTCAATGAGTTCTTCTCGAAAGAGGGTCTGACTGCGGCTGGAAGCCACAGTGAGAGACTTGACTTGATGTTACGTCCAGTGCAGGACGTTCCACACAACTTGTGTGACAGTGTCATATGTGTATTCAGATAAGAAGCCAATAAGACTTCTTGGAGTTAAGTGGGGCAAGTCAAAGTCAGAGGGGCTGTTCCCTAAGATGATGTTAAGTGGGAAAGTGCCAGAAGCACTGAGACAGATGAGTCAAAGGGTTCAAAGGGAAGTCCAGAAGACAAGCACTGATGTATTCAATAAGTCAAGTCTGAGGTCTACAGTGTAGTTACAGTGGACTTATATATGTAATTGAATGGGTGTCTATGAGATAAGGAAATGGAGTCAAGTGGGCCTGAATATACGAAAGTGGAGGGCATAAAGCCTGGCTTCTGATAGGGAATTAAGTAAGTGTCCAGTCTTAGAGATAAGAAGATAAGAGAGAACATAAACAAGAGGTAAACATGGAGTCAACAAGTACAAAGAGGGTCACAGAGATGGGAGCAGAGCATGTGATGGATCCCAGGATGGAGATGTAATCAGAAAGTGCAGAGTGGGTGGTAAAGAGGGGTCCTTGTTGGGTAGGGTGAAGAAAATGGGGTTACTCAGCAAAGGTTGTAACAGTGAGCATCTAAAGATAAGGAATTATGGAGTCATGTGGGCCTGAATATCTGAAAGTGGATGGTGTAAAGCCTGGCTTCTGATAGGGAATTAAGTAAGTGTCTGGTCATATAGATAAAGAGATAGGAAGATAAGAGATAGCACAAGTTGTAAACATAGACAGACATGGGACAAACAAGTATCAACAGTGGTCACAGGGATCAGCCTTGGGGATAGACATACAAAGGGGATTCAATGAAAAAGGATAGACTAGATGGAACAGAAGGGTCCACATCATGAAGATCAAAAAAAACAGGATGGCTGGGCAGATGCAGAGGTCATAACATCACCCCCTCTTCTGGTTCTAGTGGACCCAGCTAGAAACAGTTCATACCATCATCATCCTGCACCAGTTCCAGGTAATCATTGGCTACATTACACTCATCCAAGGGGTCATCATTTGAATCCTGGGGACATCTATGGTTGCAGAGGAACCCATAAGGGCCATGCTGTCCACACTGGTGGCACAAGTTGTGGATGGGGCAATCAAGCTTGTGATGTCCCACATTATGGTGGAGGCACTTGCCACACCAGCCTGATGGATTGATAACTGTTGGAGCCACACCAAGTCATTGAAAGATACAATGGTGGCTCCAGTGGAGGTTGCTGTGGCAGTGATGACACCACTTGCAATTGAGGGGGCATACCCAGCTGATGTGATATTTGCTGCCACATTGCCAGCATGTTTCACCTCAGGGGTTCTCATGCATTCATGGCATTTCAAACTGATTGGGTAGCAATGTGGGTGCAGCTCCTAGTGACCATGGAGGGAGGGGTCAAGTGTAGGTGTCAGCATACCTTTCCACAATTGTCTGGTATGCATCTCCCAATTCCAACCATTTCCTGATGTTGACCAGTTCCTGTTCCACCTGGAACATCCTGCTACTCAATCTTGTCATCTGCTTTGCATACTCCTGGTACTGTGCATTGAGGGTGGTATGCAATGTCAAGGTCTTCCACAGCCTCATGACTTTGGCTTTCAGGTGCAGAAGACACATGTCATTCAGAACCTTGTCAATGGCAAAGGCCTGTGGATCATCAGCAGACAAATGCTGCAACTGTTCGTCACTCATTGTGTGATGCAAGTGACCCATCGTTCTCTCCTCTAGATATACTGGCACACTGTAAACTGGGCCATCCTTCTTCATACACCCTGCTACATCCATCCCTCCATTCATATAGAAGATGTACTTGGTGATCTTTGAGTCCCTGTTGGCCATGGTAATCTCAAGTGGGAAGTACATCAACAAGTTTGGACTGTTGAAAAAGAAAGGGAATTCCAGCACTTTGTCATCCTGTTCCATCTCAAGAAGGTCATTAGGGTGGGGTTCTTCAGAGCAGTTGAAGTCATGGTCAGGGTTGGGGGACTGGTTCTTAACTCATGCTTTGGCAGCTTCATAGTTGATAGGGGAAGAGGGATGAGTAGAAGGGTGGGTGAATGGAAACATTTCCATAGTTGCAGCAGTGGAGGAGAAAGCATCAATGGTGGTGCTGGCAGTGATGGAGGATGAAGTGGACAACATGGTAAAGCTTAGGTAATTAGGACTGTGCTGGGAGAGTGTGTTCTGGGGAAACTTCAGTCAGGGGGTCTTCCTTTTAACTGTCTTTGGGTGCTTCTGGATGGTGAGTATGAAACTCTGAGATAAGGACCAGGGCAAAGATATTCCTGACTGGCTCCCATGAATTGTCAGAGTCTGGGAACCCTTTCCACTTGACTAGGTAATGCAGCTTGCACCCTTGGCCTTTATGTATGGAGTCTAGAATCTGTTCCACTTCCCACTCTGCTTCCCCATTGACTAATTTGGGAGGAGGTCTTGGGAAATTTTTTCTGTGTATGGGCATTTCTTTGTAGGGTGTCAGGAGCCTGGCATGGAAGACTGGATGGATTCTCCATGTGGAGGGAAGCTCGAGTTCATACATGACATCTGACAGCTTCTGTGTGATTCTGAAGGGTCCATGATGTCAGGGCGCTAACTTTGCCATGGGATGGGATGTGTGAATATTCTTTCCTTCTAGCCAGACCATGTCATTGGTGCAATAAGGTGTGAAACATGATGGTTTTGCCAATAAGGTCTGCTGCACTTTTAGAAGGTTCTCATTGGCTGATTTCCTGACTTCCTCCCATTGGCTGATATGTTGTGAGGCGGAGGGAACATTCATTGGTTTATTGGCCCAAGTGGTATGTGGCACCCAGCCCATGATAAGGGAGAATGGGGGGGTCTTTGTCATACCGTTAGGCTAGGAGTTGTGTGCAAACTCTGCCATCGCTAGCCAGTTGGCCCAGTTGTCCTGTCATCTGTTACACCAGAATCGGAGGTATTTTTCTAGCCACTGATTTGTCCACTCTGATTGTCCATCTGTCTGTGGGTGATAAGCTGTGGAAATGTTCTGCTTTACATCCAAGACTTTGCATAATGCTCTGGCAAATGTTGATGTGAAATGTGGATCTCGGTCTGAGATGATCTTTTCTGGGAGGCTGTAATGCCTGTAGACATGATTGAGGTATAGCTTGGCCACTCCTTCTGCCATGATGGATTCTTTACATGGTATGAACAACACTGCTTTGGAGTAGTCATGGTCAGTGATGGTTAAGATGGAGTTGAAGCCTCTGGAGTTGGGTAATTTGACAATGAAGTCCAGGGCGACAGTCTGGAACAGTAAGGAGGTGGTGGGAGTGATCAGGGAGATTGCTGGTAGGGGCAGGTGTGTGTTTACTTTGTTGGCCTGGCAATTTGCACATCCTTTCACATAGTCCTCTACATCTTTTTTCATGTTCAGCCACCAGTAGTTGCATTTGGCAAGGGCATAAGTGTTGGCAATGCCTGGGTGGCCAGCAGAGGGAAGGTTGTGGTGAAAATGGATCACCCCCCTCTTAATGTTGTCACCAGTGGTGACAACAAGATGATCCCCATCCTTCCACCAAAGGCCCTCAATCTTCTTGAGATTGTGTGCTTCAGCCCAGGACTGACAGAGTTGTTGGTTCATATTCTGTGACACTTGGGCCCATAAATCCATATCATGGAGGCTGACAGCTGCTGTGCATGCAAACACTTCTTCAGGGAGTACAGTGACATTTTCATTGTTGTCTTCTCCTTCCTGCATATCTGGTCTATGTGACAGGGCATCTGCCCATGCATTGCAGCTGCCCGCAATGTGTTTCAGTGTGAAATTGTACTCCTCCAGCTCCAAGACTTCACGGGCAACCCATTGACTGATCTTATGGGGTTCCTTCCGATATAGTAGATTGGAATGATCAGTATGAATGATGGTCTTGTGAGGGGTTCTGGCTAGGTAAGGTCACCAGTGACGTAGCACCTTTACAATAGTGAGCAATTCCCTATCCCAAATGTCATAGTTGCATTCTGCTGGAGAGAAGGTTTTGGAGTAGAAGGCGACCAGATGAAGCAGTCCCATCACATCCCTCTGATTTAATACCACCCCATTGGCAAAATGGGATGCATTGACTTCAAGCTCAAATGGTCTTCCCAAATCTGGTTGTAGGAGGATGGGTTCTGAGCCAACAATATCTCTGATTTGTTTGAATGCTCATTGTTGTTCATTCCCCCAGTGCCAGGGTACATCCTTTTTCAATAGCCCATTGAGTGGTTGAGCGATTCCTGAAAACCCTTGTATGAAACATCGATAGAAGTTGCAAAATCCTATGAAGGATCATATGTCTTTGATGCATGTGTGTTACATCTGGTGCAGGACGTTCCACACAACTTGTGTGACAGTGTCATATGTGTATTCAGATAAGAAGCCAATAAGACTTCTTGGAGTTAAGTGGGGCAAGTCAAAGTCAGAGGGGCTGTTCCCTAAGATGATGTTAAGTGGGAAAGTGCCAGAAGCACTGAGACAGACAAGTCAAAGGGTTCAAAGGGAAGTCCAGAAGACAAGCACCAATGTATTCAATAAGTCGAGTCTGAGGTCTACAGTGTAGTTACAGCAGACTTATATACATAATTGAATGGGCGTCTATGAGATAAGGAAACGGAGTCAAGTGGGCCCAAATATATGAAAGTGGAGGGTGTAAAGCCTGGCTTCTGATAGGGAATTAAGTAAGTGTCTGGTTGTATAGATAAGAAGATAAGGAAACAATCATAGACAAAGTGCAGTCAACAAAGGCAAAGGCAGTCACAGGGAAGGGAGCAAGGCATGTGATGGGTCCCAGGAAGGGGATGTGATCAGGAAGTGTAACTTAGGCAGGAGGGCAGGGTTCATATTGGGAATTGTGAAGAAAAGAGGGACACTGGGTGAGGGTCGTAACTATGTGGGTATGGGCCACTCCCGAATTCCTTGTACTTTTACTGGATCCATTTGTACATGGCCTCCTTCTAGGATGACTCCTGTCATGAACTGACACCCTAGAGACCTCCTGACCCCCTAGAAATCTCTGGACACTCCCAGAGACCCTGCAGAACCCTCAGAAATGAAGATAACCCTAGATTAAGACCAGAAAGGGGCTGGTCCAGACCAGGGCCGGACTCCTGCCAAATTGGAGACCTGTGGGAAGAGTACTAACAGAACCCCACACTGCCCAAACAGTAGCCTACAAACTGCGGACTGCAGATTCCTAACCCCAAAGAGTGGGGCTATTCTCATTGGTGGATCAATGGGGAGTTAAAGCAAAGTTAACCTCCCCTAAAGTAGTGCACAGACCAAAGTCCCAGTTGTAGTTATGTATATAAACCCTTTGGGAATAGAATGGACAGCTCCAGACTGTCCACTTGTGATCTGGTACCTGGTTACCTAGGAGATTAGCCCCACATTGTGGAAGGCTTCTCATCCCTTGCCTCTGAGCTGTTTGCTTTGTCTCCCTGCACTTTCCCCCTCACTCTCACTCTTTTCCCCCACTTCCAAAATCATCCCTCTTGCATACAACCCACTGTCCAGGCAGTCAACAGTGAGTTGTAACATTTGGACAGTCTCCTTTGCAGCAGATAGTGACTGACAAGTGCCCCTAGTGTCCCAGAACAGTTCCCCAGAGTCCTACACCCCAGACCAAGCAGCCTCCCCCCTCTACGACTTCCCTGTCCCCCAGCAGGCTATCAATTTCACTGCCTTGGTAGAGGCAGCCTCCACAGCATCCCCAGCTCCCCCCTCTTCGGTCTTGCCCCCCCTTGAGCTTCCAGAGCTCCATCCCTTCCCTGTCCCCTCCCCATCACTCCAATACCCTCCAGTGGTTGCCCCTGCACCCCAGAACGCTTCCAACACCTTTGGCACCCCCCCTCCTTGTTACATTTGTCTCCCACTTGCTGCCCCTGCCCCCTCCACCCCTGAGAATGCTCTCTCCCCCCCCCAGCACCAGCCTGGCCCCCACCATCCTCCAACACTTCAGCCTCTTCATGTTCATCATCCTCTTTGCCTCAACCATCCAACCAATCCTCACCAGTTCCATATCTACCATTCATTTGACAGGACTCAAGAGTCTTGGTTGCCAGTTCAGTTCACCAGGGGAGCAAGCCTTCTGGAACAGTTTCCCAAGTACACAGATCTGCTCAGTCATTGCTCTAGCTTCCTTCCTGGTACTACCACTCCTTACTGCTTCCCTCACTTCCATTGCATTCCTATTTGCCCTCGCATTGACAGAGTACTTCATCCAAACTATCAACATCTTCCTTCCCAGTCAGTAAATCTCTGTGCCAGGCTTGGGCATCATGAACCAGACCCTATCAACTTCCCCCAAGGCCTTCTGGTGTATTCTTGGAACGCTTCTATCTCTCACTTAGCCCGCTCCCTCTCCCCAGACCAGCAAGACCTATTCAACAGAGCTAGAGTACTCCTTCAAGTTTTTGACCTTCTAGACAGATGGGCCATCCTCCTTTTTGGTTGCCTGAGCTTCTCTACAGAAAGATCTCTGGTTCGGGTGACTGATAGATACTTTGCAGTAAAAGATACAACTAGAGCCCACTGTCATGGCTCCATTTTATTTTTCCTTTTCTTTTCCCTTTTTGGATCACATGACCGTGGGAAGATTACCCAGCAGTCTCAACACATGATCATGGGAATGTAACCATGACATGGATCATGTGACCAAGTCACATGTAATAGTCACATGCTGCTTAGTCAGCACAAGAGCCACTTAACAATAACAAGTTGACTTTTTATTGTGTTTACCACAATAAGCAGAGGCCCCGCAGTCTAGACAATTCTAGACCAAGTGGAGCTGCTATCAAGATAAGAGGAGTCCAGCCTAGAAGGTTCTAGGTAAGTGGAGCTCTAGATAAGGGCCCAGGTTGGGCCATGGCCAATTTTAGCAAGACAGACGTGTTCCAGACCAAAGGGCTAGACTACATATCAGTTATCTACTCCACAGTGACATCATAGTGATGTCATAGTGTGAGAGTATGATCAGTCAGCAGAGTAAAGCAGCTTACAAATCACAGAGATAAGGCTCAGTCAGCAATACAGCTGACTGATTTGCTGATTCTTGCTTATACTTACTGCTTACCTTGCTACACTGAGAAATGTATATAAGACCCCCTGTAACAGCCTGTAGCCCCCATCTTGTCCTCTTGGGGCTGCAGGTGAGTAACTGTCTACACAGTTCAATACATAGTGCTAATAACATACTGCCTCCCTGTGTGACTTGATCCTTTGGATCTTGTCCTCGTGGGGCTGCAGTTTCTTCGGGTTTCAGACACTGTCATCATGGTTGCATAAACCACAGTGGTCGACACAGGTCCCCATCATTACTTAACGTGTGACATTTGCCTCCGCAGTATGCCCAACAACTTAGGTCACTTCCCTTTGCCCTTTTTGTTTCTAAGTGTACATGGAGCTTCACCTGTTACACCCACCCTGCACTCCTATCTTTCTCCCCTTACGTTTGTCTTCCCCCCAACCCAGTCCCCCTCCTCCCCATCCAACCAGAAGTTGCTTGGCCTTGCTTTGAAGACTTAGACTTCAGTACTAACTGATAAGACAGTATGTTGTAGTCTACCTAGAAAAGAGTCTTTGTCAAATAAAAGTTCCTTGTTTCTGTAACCTAGTGTCCTTCCCCACAGACAGAGAAGAGGTCTCCAACACACCCAGAGGCAATTCCATCATCTTTTCCAACTCCACAGGCAGAGTCAACTTGCCATCTTATTTCCCCTCTACCTCATTGACTCTATCACAGCAGATGCTCATATAGAAGGGTGGTGTGACATTGACACCATCTACCAACCACTCAGGATCCTCCTCCCCTTCGGACAGGTCTTCACTCAAACTCAGCTCAACCGCTTCCTTGCTGGCCCCTGTCAGAGCATTCCTCGAGAGGCTCAACTACAACTCCTTTACTGGCACCTTGCCCAACTCACCAACTCCACAGGAGAACCTCTTGACACCCTCCTGGTTTGTAACAATGACAAAGATCTTTGGGTCAGACACATTCCCTCCTGCATCCCAGAATTAGAAGCATCCCTGCTCAGAGGAGAACACCTCTATTATCTTGCTAGCTTCCACCTCTCTTCTGTAAACATCAACCTTACCTTTGATGAGATCTGTGTCCTCTCTGCCCCTTCTCCCTCTGGCTGGCACCTTGTAAATACAGAAGGAACTCAGATAGAATACCTTTGGACTGCTGACTACTGGGAAACCATCTCTCGCAATCACTGCCCCTTCCTAGTCAACCCTCCTGTCTACATTGACCCTCCCTACCTCCCAACCATTGCTGAACCATCCCCAGAACCAGACGAGCTCACATTCCCCACTTTGTCCTTGGCAGCAATCACCCAAGAAGAAGAACATCTTACACAGGTACAGGCAGCATTAATTGGCAGCACCACCACCTGGTCAGACCTTGAAACCTCCCCAGAAGAGACCCCAGAAGGAGACTCCCCTGTACCTAGTCATCATTGTCTTTGTGATATTGATCTTTGCACCTGTAACTTTTGTCCAGAGACCCCCCCCCCAGGCATAGTTTTGTGGAGGCCTTCAGCCTTTGATACATACTTACCTTCTCATTACTCAATCTAAGTAGGGAAAGAAATAAAGATTCCTTTGCATTGTGGCCAGCATTACTGATTGGGCTATCAACCTGGCATCCCAAGACAGAAGAAGTCAGTCCAACTCCCCCCAAGACAGAAGACAAAACCCTAGAAGACATAGCAACAACGACACACCTGCCACACCTGCCCCCACCATACTGCCAGAAGACAAAGGGCACAAACCCATTCCAGTCCCACTGCACCCCCACCAGAACGACCCCTCCCTCCCATCCCAGAGCCCTTCCTTGCCCATCTAAACTACTCCCCCATCCCACCAACATCCACTCAGCTTGCCTCGACATCAACACCCTTCTTGAACCTTCCAGTAGTAGAATCTGATCAATCCCAGTCTCGATCCCCTTCCATTGTTCACTTGGTCAACCACATCTATCCTGTTACAGATATCTACATCTCTGGGACATTGCCCACTCAAAACCCTAGTGAACTACAAGAATTCCACCTCCACTGCTCTGCCCAGCTTGCAACTCAAAGAGCCAATCATCTTGACATCTACCATCCTTTGAGCAAAGCCAATTGCATCACCACAGACCCCTTGTACTTTGAAAACCTCCTTTGGCAACTTCACATTATTATCTCTGCCCCAGGAATAGTTGAAGAGTATTACTGGATCCACAGAAATATCCGCAACTATCATCTAGACTGTGCTGTCCTTTGCCCAGCCTATCAAGTCTTCTACACCTGGAACACCCAAGGGTGGACTACATACTGCCTTAACACCTGCTTAGTGATTGGCAGGGGTAACCCTGGGGTATCCTCATTGGTACCCGTACCCGTACCCGTACCCGTAGTGACGGGTACGGGTAACCCACGGGTTACCCGCAGGTCACCCGTGAAAACGCGTGCAAGTTCTTTACTTGCATCACACATTTCGGATACCTGGCCCGGGACTTCCCGGACCAAGAAGATACACAACGCATTTATTTGTGGCTGCTTAAGATCCCTCAATGACTCTTATTCTATGTTCAGAAGATTAAGATAATTCATTATTCCATTTTTATTTTATTATTCTGCTTTCAATTTTATACAAGCACAACTAAAATACAGTATACAGAGATGATTAGATAGGATGTTATAGAACATTGATGAATAGCCTGTCAGATAACCACACAGAATGCAAAATAATTGATGAACACATAGCAATTTGCAGGGGTAACCCCTGGGTAATTGTTTTGATACCTGGGTTACCCATAAATGAAACGCGTGCAAGTTCTTTACTTGCATCGCGCATTTCGGACATCCGGCCCGGGACATCCCGGTCAAGGAGATACACACTTGGACACAACGTGTTCATTTATGGCTACTCAAGATCCCTCAGATATTGTTGGTTTATGTTCAGAAGATTAAAAGGATCCTTTATTTACATTATTATTTTATTATTCTGGTTTCATTTCATACAAGCGCAACTGTCCTTGTGCATTTAAGTCAACCTTCCTTAATAGGAAGGAGGTCAGACCACCATGTGATGCAATGTAGTCGCTGCCCCATGCAGCTTGTAGATACATGCGGGCCTTTTTTCAGTAAACTAATTTGATAATTAGATTATATTATAGTCTAAAGTAGTCTAGAGAGTATTTTAGATAGTGCCAGACCGGCAGAATTGGTCGCGCGTTGATAAAACAGGTGCATCATGATTTTCAAGAAGTGGATCACTGATAACACTTTTATTTACATCGCACTGTTAATCTGCTTTGATATTTATATAATAATACTAGAACATATTTAAAGATACCCTATAGCATACATCAGATGAGATCTTAAATTTTTGTGGCTGCAGATGTGTTTTATCTTAGAATTTCTACTGATCTTGTCAATGCATGATTGGCACCTATACCCGCCAAAACCGCCGCGCGGGTACGGGTTTCCACGGGTTGGGAGCCATATACCCATACCCGTACCCGGCAAAACCCGGGTGCTTACCCGCGCGGGTATGAAAACCCTTGACAATCACTACACCTGCTCTGAATGACCTCAGAACGACCTCTTACTGCTGAAGAACTAGCTCAGATCCCCTTTGGCTTTACCCACTCCATCTTTGACTACAACAACAGTGCTTTTGTTGCTACCTGGAAGGGAGACAACTACTATACTCAGACTCTTGGAACTGACTGGAAACGCCTTTGAGACAGTTGCACCCTCCCTGCAAAAGAATACCTCAGTAATTTCCCTAACATCAACCTCATCAGCAACCTTGGCTCTCACACATTCTACAGAACATACAACAGGAAGGAAGTCCATTGGTCTGACACCCATACAGCTTGGGTTTATCTAATAACCACTGTGTCCAATTCCCTATTGCCTCTATCACCTCTGACAAAGAAGAAGTATCCCATCCCTTGAAGCTGTAGAGCAATCCCTTCACACTATCACTCTTAGAACCCTCCTACTCCCCATCATTATCCCATGCCTCCACTGCCACTGCTATAGCTTCACACCCCCCAAGACAACAACACCCTACATACCATGAGTACTGCTGCTGCCTCCAATGGAAAGATCTTGGGGTCACCCCCAGAATCTTTTGATGGCCAAGCCTCTAAAAAGCAGAACACTCTGGTCTCAGCTAGCCAACTATTATTACCTAAATGAAGGGGCCTTCACTGATGAAAGTAGACGAGTCTCTGCAGCCCTCACCCACTTTAAACTTGACACACCAGCAGGAGAATGGGCCAGAGACCGCACCAACACTGCACTCCAAGCCAACCCCCCTTCCTTTGGGACATGGGACCACTTC
>WTXG01000265.1:0-48711 GCA_022496185.1 Multifurca ochricompacta | reverse complement strand
TCCCTGATGGCCACTAGTGCTACATCCTGAGAAAAAGATGGCTCACTTCGAAAAACACTGGAATGCAGAGCTCCAACAGGAAGTCTTAACATTGGCACGGAATGCGGTATGTTACTTCAGAATTTACTATTCTTGCTCACATCAGCAAAGTTCAAGGAGCGTTATGAACAACTTCAAGCTGCCAATGCCCTGTCTTCCAAATCCTCCACTACCCGTGTTGCCAAGCGACAGAAAACTCACAGCCTTCTGCGTGACACTGATTCGGATGAATCAGATGATGTTGCTGTTCATGCGTTATCACCACCATGGATGATTGATTTCAAACGCTATATTGATACTAATGATATAATCCCACCTGGTATGACAGTTGTGGAGTGGTGGGGTGTGCGTATTCGCTGTCGTGATGGTCTCATAGTTACTGAGACACTGCTTTTCATTTAGCTCAATGCACCTCGTTATCCGATCGCGGCTTCCCTTGCCCGTGACTATCTTGCCATCATGGCATCTTCAGTATCAAGCGAGCGTGCATTCTCTTCTGCTGGCATTACCCTAAGCAAGCAACACAATCGGCTCAAGGGAGACATTGTTGAAGCTTTACAATGTTTAAAATGTCTGTTCCATAATGACCTGATCTTCCGAGACGTTGTAGTGGCAACAGAGGAGGAGGAGAACCTTGAAGAAATGGACTTAGAGTTGGCTGGAGGTGCTGACGATGTAGCGGAAGGTTTTACATGGGATCAATTATTTGCTGATGATGAGGATATGTACAAAGATGATAAGATTATAGGTGCAAAAGGAGGCAAGCGGGAACGTGCAAGAGGGTTTTAGAAGTGGAGGGAATTCCGAAGCAAACAGACATGGCGCAGCCTTTTATTTTAGATACTTTGTTAACTTAGAGACACAATAGCAACTGCTTTATCTATAGCAGATTTGGTGACTTTATATACAATTTAGATGTACTATATCAGCTACCAAATTAAAGTAAACGAACGTGCGCGTTATCTTGCTTGTTAATGAAAGTGATTTCATCACATGATCGATCTGAGATGTATATACTCAGTATCTTAATTAATGTGAGAACACATTTTTATCTCATCAATTGTTTTATCTAAACGCGATCACAATTATGTCGGACTATCTCTGTACCAATATTCTGGTTCAACAAATTCAACGCTGTCCTGGATGTGCATTTTTTATGCAGCAAAGGACATTATAGATACACGCGGCCATTGTTTGAGTAATATTAATTGATAATCTGATTATAGAGTAGTCTAAAGTAGTCTAATATGTATTTTAGATAATGCCAGACTGGCAGAAATGATCGCGCGTTAGTAAATAAGATGTGTCAGGGTACTTAGAAGAGTAAGCCACTGATAAATAATTAGATTTACATCGCACACTCGATCGGCTTTGGTATTTTGTAGAATAGTACTAGAACCTATTTAAAGATGCCCTGTAGCACGCTGCAGATCCCATCTCGTCTTCTTGGGGGTGTAGGCTCTTAGCAATTGTTCAATATAGGTGTATTCTTGCTGGATTTTCACTCTTAGTTTCACCACGATCTCAACATCTTATCTTATCTACATAGCAAGCGCGGGATAGAAACACCCGTTACAAACGCTGTTATTGATACAAGCTAAAATAAGACAACTTATGTTACAGGAATTAAATGGGAGACATAATATGGCAGAAGGCCAAAGCAGTGGCTAGGGGTTGATATAATGTAAACTACAAGTCCTTCAAAAAATGCAGCTAAAACTTGATTTGACGCTGTAAAGCTGCGGCTTGGGCCTGAGCCGGGCCTAAGCCGGCCGGAAGCCGTCGCTACGGCCCAGGCTTGAGTTTTGAAAAGCCTAAGCCGCCAAAAGCCGGGCCTAAGCCACGGCTTCAGGCCGAGCTGGGGCCATCACAACACTACGTGTGGTTGTGCGAGAGATGACCCCCCCACTCTAGCCAACCTACTGCACTCCCCACCTCTTTGCCTTTGACCCATGATTTTTTTTTTTTTTTTTTTTTTGAACTCGACTTTATTGACGCGCTTGCGGGACTCAGCCCAATCGCGCGGCTACATCAGGTACAATGTAACTACTGTGGAAATGTACATGGAGATGCCGTGTCTACAGGGACATGCTGGGCGCAAAACTCTAAGAGAAAAAGCTAAGGGAGATTGTACGTGGAGTGGCCGTCCGAGAAAGAGACCGTTCGAAGAAAGGAAATCCTTACTAAGTCCAAGTCCAGAGAGACCCCTTCAAGGGGGTTCGCGGGGCCTGCGTGCGTGGATGGGCTTGAAGAAGGCCCTCAAGCCTGGATGAACTCCAGGAGCTGGGTGACTCTGGCGCGATTGTTAAAATCTGCAGCCAGGTAAGCTGTCGAACAACGAGCCGGGTCCATGTCGCATTCCGTCCACATTTGGGCGTGTAATGGACAGTCGAGGGCGACGTGTGTGAAGGTCGCGGGGGTAACACCGTCGCAGTGACAGAGGCGATCAGCCTCTGGACGGGACTGAAAAACCGTTCGTGGTATTCAGCGATGAAGGCATGTCCAGTGGCGAGTTGGACGCCGTGGATACCGTATGTCGCGAGAACGGGTTGTCTTTGCGTTTGCAGTAGCGCTGTCCAGAGGGGTGGTTGCCGCCAGTGGGAGGACCCTGGATCGAGATGCTGTAGGCTTTGTGACCAGCCTGAGCTCAGCGTCGAGGGATCGAGAGCGCAGCCACTCCCACGCCAGTTGTCGTAGGCCGAGGCGCGACAGAGCGCGCCACTGGAGCGGGGAGGGAGGCTCATCGAGGTTGCCCGGGTTGTGCAGGCGCGCGCGCGGTCCGCGCTTGGGAGCCAGGGAGGAGGCGTGGTAGCGAGGGGAGGGAGGACACCACATGAAAGTGATGTCAGGTAGGATGATCTGCAAGCAGTTTAGCCAGTGCTTTGTGAAGAAAACAAAGTCACCCATAAACCGGCGAGGGTCGCGGGAGCGTAGTCCTGCCAGAGCCGAACTCAATGGGTGGTGAGGACGAGGCGAGGGGCCATGGGTCGTCCCTCGTAGTACGAGGCGAGCCAGGAGAGGGTGCGTTGGAGGGCGTAAAGGTCGACTTCAGCCTTGACGCCCCCAGAACCGCGGACCCAATGGTTGGTCGTTTCGCCAGAGTCGTCCATGAGTACTGCGCTGGCGGCGCCGATGAGTTTCTTGTCCACTCGTTTGGTGTGAGAATGAGAGGTCGCCACATGGACCAGGGCTATGTCAGCGCGAGGCAGGGCAAGGAGAGCACAGACTTCATCGAGACGTACGGTTGGGGGCAGGTGCCCACAAAGTGGATACGACTGCCCCAAGCAGGGAGCTCCCATGGTGCAAAGGCCAGAACGTCGGGGAGGCCCTCGAGAGGGGGAACCCGGTCAGCAAGAGCTTGCAGAGGAGTGAGCCGGCGAGGCGGCGAGGGCGCAGGGGCCCTAGTGCGAAGGCGGTGGCGTGGGTGTAGAAGAGCGTCGTCCAGCTGGCCCCGAAGGCGCTGGATGGGCTGGGAGTGGGCAGGGAGAGAGGCGTACTGTAAAGCCGTTGTAACGGCCAACTTCTCAACAAAATGCTTCATCGGGAGAACATGGATGAGCTCGTGGAGCGGTCCACGAGGCACAGTGTGGAACGAGCCAGAGATCTTGTGGACCACAGCGTTCGAGACGAGTTGGAGCCGCTTGATGAGGGCGGGGGCCTGTTTGGTGTGGACCCATAGCTGGGAGCCATAGGTTAGCACAGGTAAACAAACCGCGTTGAGGACGAGGCACCAGTTCTTGGTCGTGAGGCCGCGTTCGGAGTTGCCCAGCAGGTTCAGTGCGCGGATGGACGCGCGAGCCCATCGACACATAATATCTACGTGGGGACGCCAGGAGAGGGAAGGAGTAAAAAAGAAACCCAAGTATCGCACCTGGGCCCCCGCCTTGACCGTAAAGTCAGGCGCGTCGTGGCAGGGGAGGGAGATTTCGTGCGGGGGTAGATTCCGTGTGCGCGCACGGGAGAAAAAGAGGGCCTCGGTCTTCGCTGGGTCCGCAGACATACCAGCGCGAGCCAGCCACTCCATCGCGATCGCGTAGTGCCTCCTCAGGGAGGAGACGACTTCGTCCCAAGTGGGGGCCCAAGCAAAAAGCAGACCATCATCCACGTACATGGAGAGTCGGCAACCCGTCCAAGAGGCGGCCAGGTGTAGGAGGGGCGCGGCATACAGCGTAGCCAAGACTGGTGAGATGGGAGAGCCCTGAGGGGTCCCAATAGTCGTGGGGTGGGGCGGACCCGTGAGGCCATTGAACGACAGGGAAGCCGTGCGGTCGGTGAGGAAACTTAGGACCCAGGCAGAGATCTGCGGGGGGTACCCAAGTCGCGACAGGACGGAAGCGCACCTCACTGGATGCACATGGTCGAAGAACCCCGAAACGTCAAACAACACCATGCCGCATACCATGCCAGAGGCCTGGACGCGCGTGATGTCATGGACTAGGGATAGCGCTGAGTCCAAGCAGCACGAGTTGGATTGCGCGCCGAACTGGGTGGACGGGAGGGTGGCGTATCTGTCAATATCCAACGTGAGACGCTTAGCCAGTGACTTGTCAAGCAGTTTGCCCAGAGTCTCCAGAAGGGAGATAGGGCGGTGCGCTTTGGCGAGGCTGTAGTCCAGTCGAGCCGGCTTGGGGAGAACCACCGTCAGTGCACGCTTCCACTGGGCAGGAACGTGGCCGACTGAGATGGAGCTGTTGAAGAGGGCGGTGACGTGATCATCAATCGAAGACCAGGCCCACTTGAGGATTCGCCAGTTGATCTTGGAGAAGCCCGGAGCGGATTTAGACGACGTCATGCGGAGGTGGTCGGCAATCTCGTCGGGGGTAAAGGGGACCCAAGGCCGTGTAGGTAAAGGCGGGGGGTCGTCATCGAAGGTGGGGGGCACCGGGAGGGATTCGGAACCGAAGAATTGGGCGACGAACACATCCTCGATGGCCGCGCAGTCCCAAAGAAGGGGGCCTGAAGGCCGTCTGATGGCAGGGACGATGGAGATACGGCGTCCGTGTCGCCACGCGGCAACGTCCCAGACGTCTTGGGTGGAGATGGCCTCATTGGTCCAAGCAAACTTAGCCTGTTGTATCTCACGACGTAAAGTGGTAGTAGCGAGGGCCTTAGCGGCAGGGTCGCGCCTTGAGCGCCGAAGAGTGGTGACAGCCTGAGAACAAGCAGGGGACCACCACTTGGCACGCTTAGCACGAGGCATGGAGTTGACGGCAAGATGGGCGTCAGATACCGTGACCAAGACATCTAGGAGAGCGGCAGCGAAGGAATCAATCTCAGCAGGTGTCGTCAGCTGAGGGATAGGCGGCAGGGAAAGCTCCAGGTGATCACGCCAAGCCTGTAGGGTGTCATCAGAGACTTTGGTGACGTACGACTTGACAGGAGGGGCCGGAGTGAGGGTCAGGAGGGAGTGCTGCCAAGAGCATCGAAGACCAGCGTGGTCAGAGCCCAGGCTGGCAGCCCAATCAATGACGACTGGAGACAAGGAGCTGCTGTCCCTAAGCGAGAGTGAGGCCCAGACAAGATCAAGCGTGCTACCAGGGTGGTTGGATGCGCGGCGAGTGATGACGCCAGGGGAGGAGACCAGTTCGAGACCCTGATCAGCCGCCCAGTCAAGGAAGGAGGAGGCGGAGGAGGAGGTGGGTGTGTTTGAGCCAGGTGGGGCCCAATCTGGGTGGTGGAGGTTGAAATCTCCAGCAAGGAGCGTCGGAGTGTTGTCCAGAGTGATCGACAAGAGCGCCTGCAGCGCGGTCGGGTCACGGACGTCATTATAGAACGAGATGATACGAAGGACGTTAGGACCGATCCGAAGATCACCTACGAGCACGCAAGGGTGTGCGCACACGTCGTGCCGCGTAGAGAACTGTGCGGCGAAAGGAATGTCAGCACGGTGAGGGTGGAATTTCCTCACGTAAACGAGCGTCTTGGTGCGTGACAGCGCCGGGAGGGAAGGGTAAAAGAAATCCCAGCCAGGGTGGGCTGGGGCACCGAGGGTGTCCTGACCATTGGGCATGGTGTCGGAACGAGAGACCCCGATTCGGCCAAACCAGGGTTCTTGAACCAAAAGAATGTGATCCTGCAGATTAGAATTCAGCACAGCGTGCAGGTTAACATTACTGTGCTGGATGTTGAGGCTCAGGATGGAGCACTCAGACATGGAAGGCGAACGGGTCGAGGGAGGGAGCAGGGGACGGGCCCGCGGGGATGAGGTCGCGGAGCTTGGTCACCCTGTCGATGAGCTCGACGAGGTCTGGAGAGTCCTGGGCCATGCGTCTCGAAACGGACGCACCGGACCCATTCCCGCCAATCAGGTGGTCGAAGAAGTAGAGCTCGACGGCCGCCTCACGGCGGCGCGAGGAATCGAGCAGGAGACGGAGGTGTTGCATACCCCGGGCAGTGAGAACCTCCCCGTTGAAGAGGAAGGCAGCCATGCCACCACGGGTACGGCGGGCGGAGGAGACCAAGGCAATGATCTGCTTGGTGTGTTGGCGAGGGGTGGGCTCAGGGGCCGACACTGTGGAAGGGGTGCCAGCAGCCGAAGCCGGGGTCGCGGTGAAGTCAGAGATGGAGGACGTACTTGGAGCCCCCTGAACAGGAGGCCGGGCAGTCTTCATCGTGGTAGTCATGCGCGCATCAGGGCGCGCTGTGAGGGTTTTCTGGGGGGCCTGCTGTGCGGGCGCAGAGGCCGGGGCAACAGAGCCAGAGGGAGCCGTGGTCGGAGCAGCGGGGGCAGCGGGTCGTTTGCGAGAGCGACGGGGCACAGTGGTGAAGCCAGTCGAATCGCCGGCCATCTGGGAGTTGCCCGGGGTGGCGCCTAGAACCGGAGCGGGAGCCACAGAAGGGCCTGACCAGTTTTCGGGAGTGTCAGCGAGCGGGGGGGCCGCGAAGGGGCCCCGCTTGGGGCATTTCGCAGACCGGGCATGGTGTCCCATCTTCCCACACAGCAAACATTTGAACGTGCAATCACACTGACCTGCAACCTTGTGGGGGCCAGTGCAGCGGGCGTTGTGCTCCGCGAATGGGTGCGCACCTCTGCACTTGTAGCAGAGGGGTTTGTCGAGCGGTTGGGCGCACATGCGGCAACCATTGGCCCGTTTCAGCTGCTGGGTGCGGTGACCCAGTTTGTGGCAGCGGCCACATTGAATGAGTGTCGGCGCGGGGCCCGCATGAACCAAGCGGGCCAGGCGGCCAAACATGTACATGGGGGTGCACAATAAGCGCGCCACCTCGGTGGGGGAGAGCCCGTGAAGGGCGAAGACGACAGTAGCTCGGGCGGAGCGGATGTTGGTGGGCTCTTGCTGCCACCGCGGCGGGGACGGGAAGAGCGCGTGAGTGAACTGGCCATTGCAGTGCAGTTCAGTCTGGACGGTGGCGGGGTCAAAGATGACCCCGTCGCCTGCTGAGACATAAACATCTCGCAGCTGGAACCATTCCCAGCTGCGGGTGGGGACAAGGTGTCCGCCCAGGAACTGCTTCACGAGGGCGGGCTCGTAGGGCAAGAGGGACTGGAGGGGGTGAGCTCCAGCAAAGGTAAAGATGAAATTACCCTCAGATCGTCCAGCGCCGACAGACCATCGGCCAGACAGGAGATGAGGGGCAGAAGGAGCCTGCTTGAGAAGGGCTTGGCGGGCTCCTAGTAGTAGTTGGGGTGGCGGGGGTAGGCCACGCGAGAGGACACCAGTGGGAAGGGGCGGCAGGATCACTGAGACTTCCGTGGTGTGCTCCTGGGCCGGAGCTCGCGTGAGGGAGGTGGCAGCCGCCTTGGCAGGTGCTGCGCGGGGGTTTGGGGCACCTTGCATGGTGCGGCCCTGAGCCTTGGTGGCCGCCTGGGCGAATGTGACAGCGCGGAGTTGCTGCGCCATCGTGGACGGGCCAACAACCCTAAAGTTGTCGGCTGGGGTAGCACCCAGAGGGCCCGGGGTCCCAGAGGGGGCCGCGGGGCGAGGGGGCTGTTGGGCCGGGGCCGCGGGGCGAGTGCGGGCAGCCAGTGCCGTAGCGGGAGGGCGAGCAATGGCCGCAGCGGGGCCAGCCGGGACGCCCTTTTCCAAGCGGTCAATGCGCTCCAGGACGAGCGCAAGGGTGGCCGCAATCCGGTCAAGGGGGTCGGTGGAGGGTGGTGGCGGAGCCACAGGATCAGCGGGTACCTTGGTGAGGTACGAGAGAGAGGAAGACTCAGCTGCAGGGCCCTCATCAGGGCCCGACATCTCTTCCTCGACAGCGTGAATGGATGCCGCAGTACCATGGTATGCGGCGTCGAAGCCAGAGGCTCCGACCGGGTGGAAAAACTCCGCTAGTGGTTGGGAGTGGACTGGTGGCGAGACGGCCATGGGGCCTTCCGCCTGGGTTTCCGGGACCTCGTCCTCCGAGCGAGAAGAGGCCCGGGACGCAGGGCGCGAGGGGTAGGGAGCCGTGTGGGAGTGCGAGTGAGTTGGTGTGGTGGGTGATTTGTGGTGTGCAGCCTTGCGGGATTTCCGCGCTTTGGTCGCAGAGCGGGGGGTGCGGTCAAGGTCAGCCAAAGGAGAGATGACTAACTGATCGATTTCCGCCTGGGCCCTTGCGTGGCGCTCGGCAGAGTATCTTAGGTGGTAGGCAGCGACCTCTTGCGAGACCTCCGCATGCATTTGTGCTTCCAGTTCGGACTGGATGTGGGCGCGAGTCTGGTTGTGGGAGGCATAAACCTCGGCAGCGACTTCAGTCTTGAGGTTCTGGCGGCATTGGAGACGCAGTTCCTCCATGAAGGCAGGCGTGGCCACTTGGGCCAGCCATTCGGCACGGAGGTTGGCGCGGAGGGACGTGTCGATTTGGGCACTGAGCGCCTCGAGGTGGGCCTGGGCCGACGATTGACGGCCGTTGACGATATGGTGGAGCTGGGCCACCATGGCTTGGATGTGTGCCAGCGGAGTTTGAGGCACAGGAGCATCACACAGTAGGGACACCACATCGGTGAAATCGCCGCCTTCGTGGTAATCTAACGAAGTAAGTGCGGATGGGGAGCGCAGGAGGCCACGAGTGATGGCACCCAGGATATTACGGAGCAGCCTGCCCCAGGAGACTGGCTCAAGGCCAGTATGATAAGACATCTCACCTGAGCACTGGAAACCAGCATCAAGGAGCGCAGTGGTGATGCTGTTGGAACGTTCCAGCATCGTCGAAGTGACGCCCATATCGGATCGTTCATCCATGCGGAGGGCAGCCGCGAGGTAGTAGAGAGAGTAGCCCATGCTACCCTCAGAAGCAGTTTGAAGGTCCCGACGACGGGACTCGTTAAGGAACTCAACGCATCGCTCGTGGGCAGCGGAGTCGAGATGGGGGTTGCGTTCTGGGGTGTCGACCGGATCGTAAAGCATCGGGTGGAGATATGCGAGGAGCGTATCGTTCAACGTCAGCTCGGGCGGGAAGCGGAGGGGGTTGGGGACCCCAAGGACGAGATCGTCACCCCCGGTGCGAGGAGGGGCAACATAAGGAGGGGGAGGGGAGGGAGAGGCAATAGCATCCCCGATAGCGATGATAGACGAGTCCGCCGACAAGGACGAACCCACCGAGATGGGGTTGGCAGCGTTGCCACCGGACATAGCGTGTGTTGTGACTTATGGGCTGTAGGGGCCCGCAATGAGAGGACGAGGAAACTGGTTTGCAGTACAATCTATCTAACAAAAACACCCCAAAGCGAGCAAGGCTCAAGCTTGATGGTGGTGGTTTGGGAGAAAGAAGGATTTTGCCTTTGACCCATGATGAAGATGAATGAAAACGACGAGACGGCAATCACGGATCAGCACACCCATAGACAGATACGCAAGCGAACGGACACCAGCGAAAGGGGGAAACTCGGCTGCAGATCGCACTTTAAATTTGACATGTGACTCAAAGGTCAGGTAGTAAAGGACATCCAAACTAGAACAAACAATAGGAACCGGAAAGAACGGGAAAATGGCCCGGCGGAGCACGCATAATCCGAAGATGCGAGCCAACGCTAAAAGAGTCTCTCAGATTCTCCAGCCAGAAGAAAAGGTATCAGTTATTTTTATTAAACAAAACTGTCTGGTAACAAGAGAATATGCTCTGGTCTGGAAATGAAGGGACAGCCAGCGCCCGAGCTAACCTTACAACAAGGATCCTGCGACGATACATACATACAAAGTAGTTCCCAGAATGACCTTAAAAAGATGCCACTTGTAGCTCTACATGTTGATCCTCGCACCGTGCTCGATCAACAATTTCTCGATCTCTACATGTCCATTGTCTGCTGCTGCATGCAGAGCATATCCATAATGGCCACCCTCTGCATTGACATCAGCACCATGGTCTAGCAACGATTTCACGATCTCCAAATGTCCATAAGATGCCGCTGCCTGCAGAGCATATCCAAAACGGCCGCCCTTCACATTGATATCAGCGCCATGGTCTAGCAGCCATTTCACGGTTTCCAAATTTCCATAGGATGCCGCTGTCTGCAGAGCATATCCAAAACGGCCGCCCTTCGCATTGACATGAGCGCCATGGTCTACCAGCCATTTCATGGTTTCCCAATGTCCATTTCTTGCCGCTGCCTGTAGAACATATCCAAAACGGCCGCCCTCCGCATTGACATCAGTGCCATGGTCTACCAGCCATTTCATGATCTCCAAATGTCCATGGTAAGCCGCTGCCCGCAGAGCATATCCAAGAACGCCGCCCTTCGCATTGACATCAGCGCCATGGTCTAGCAGCCATTTCATGATCTCCAAATGTCCCTCGTCTGCCGCTGCCTGCAGAGCACATCCATAACCGCCACCCTTCGCATTGACATGAGCGCCATGGTCTAGCAGCCATTTCACCATCTCCAAATGTCCTCTGAATGCCGCTGCGTGCAGAGCATATCCAAAAGGGCCGCCCTCTGCGTTGACATCAGCGCCATGGTCTAGCAGCCATTTCACCATCTCCACTTGGCCAATTCTGCATGCCACTTGCAACGTTGTATCATAATCGCTACCTCGAGAATTCACACTCTCTGGTTGCTTAGTGCCCAGGTATTCCACAAGCCGAGGGAAGCCGCAGAGAGCCGCGTAGTATATTGGGTGTACTGAAGTGTCTTTTTTACCCTCCATCCAGGGCTTTTCCAGGTCATATATTCCAATCCAAGCTAGGAAGTGGGTCTTGTCTGGGTCAAACAAGCTTTCCATTCCATCTCGTAAATTCAAGGAGACATCCTCGAATCGTGCGTGTTCGACCCAGTATCTTGCCGCATATTGAGACAAAGGGAAGTTCTCGATAGTATTAGTGTCCGTGGTCTTGTCGAATCTGAGCAGCGTGCTCAGGCATGTCTGCGCAAGCACTCTATGCGATTCTTTGGGGAGAACATGGTAGCGCCTTTCCGTCGATCCCGCCAGCCGGTCTGACATCAGGAACTCCCGCACAGAGAAGTGCGCGAACTGTACAACACGAGTCTCTTCTTCTTTGTCATCAACATGATTGACAATGACAACCAAGCTGGAGCATGTGGACAGTACAGCTCCGTCAGAGTCCGGGTTTCGCCAAGTTACGTCATGATTTGGCATATTACCAGCATCGAAATCGAATTCAAGCATCGTCGCAACCTCCTTGACTTGGAGTGGACGAACAGCAAATGCAAGGCATTGGAATAGACGATGAGCAAACTTCCAGTCATTATCGTCGATCCTTCGTAGTGTGGCCTCATATGTTTCATCCAGTGTTTTTGGGAGTGATTCGAGCGCCGAAAAGAAGTTCCTTGGTTGACAACGACGCAGTGTCTCCAGTTGGCAGAAAACCCATCTGAACCTACACCATGACATGAATAATGATCGCGAAATAAATATTCGTTTTAGTTTGAAGCTTACATTCCATTTGCCTTTTCCGAGAGCGTATTGATCACGAATTCCTTTCTCTCCGCCTCCCACACACTCATCATGGGGTCCGTGTTAACAGTTGAGTAGATATATTCGGAGATGTCCCGCGTTTGCCCGCTTTCTGAATGAAGCGATACACAATGTTGCGCCAGCTCTGTAAAAGCTTTCTGAATATCTGGTTCGGGGCGGCTAGTAATACAGATCCTTAAATTTGGGAGGCGGAGGTCGACGAGGTCTTTAATAATTTTCAATACTTCTTCGCGTTTAGACGGCATTCCAGAGAGAGGACATTCGTCCAGGGCATCAACGATGATGTACATCGCGTCCTGAACAGGGATTGCAAGCATGGCCTTCAAAGTTTCTGCAAGATCCTTCTCGTTGGGCTGCTTCTGGCCATATTCATGTTTCGAGTACAATTCAGAGACAATGGCACGGTAGGCATCTGACTGGGGATATAACTGTATCAAGAGAGAGGACAGTAGACCACGGATGTTTTGTTTTTCCTTGACTCGAAAGTCGCAATAAAAGTATGCCAAGTAGGCAGATCCAGCATTACGCGGACGCTGGACATCCTCAACAATGGTGGAACTGACCATTACAAATGAGTGCTTGCGACACCCTATAATGCTAGGCAAACGTACCAAAGGATGCTCTTGCCAGATCCCGCTTTCAAGAAAAGATCATCAGCAACAAGAAGCACCCAGATAACGCAGTCACCCTACCATTCCCATTTAACCATAGAAGCGATCCCTCCGATTTCCATTCCTTGAATGTTTCGCCTTCAACGAACCACTTGGCAGTTCCCTCATGGTAAAGTTTGCGCGCAATGTTGTGATTTGTAGATGGGTCAGGAGGTGACAGCCATGTCCGAATGTCCTTGTTCATCTGGTCATCTGGAAAAAGAATGCCTTAGCTGTCTTGTATATAAGGTTGCTACGAAAGGGATGACGAACACATCATCTTGTTCACATTACCAAATGTGTGCGCCGCTACAGTGAGAGACTCTTCCTGGGTCAATTTGTCCAACCTCTGAAGGGCGTCCTGGACCTCATTATCCCCTATCAACATCCGTCCGTACGCCTCTGCCAAATATTTAATCGCGGGAACATGAAAAGGGTAGTTCACTCACTGAGTCGTCCTTGTTGAATCTGCTTCGTCGCCAGAGCGAGGATGGTGAGCAATTCCGCCATCGTCTTGACGAGGATCTCGACCATGGACTCGGTAAAGGAGGTCTCATGGGAAGTGTAAATCTTGAGGCGGATGAGAAAGCGTTGCATGGATTCGAAGAGATTGAGCAGAGAATCGTAATTATCACTGATCTTCTTTGAGGCCTTGGAATGAAGGTGAGATAATGGATTGGAAGCGAAGGAGGGGGATACGGACAGAGAGAAGGACATCAATCGCAGAAAATATGGCCTGTGCGGGTGGAAACACCTGAAAAAAAAATGTTATAAGCCAGTCATAGCGAATGGGCCACACCAATTAGGACTCACCGAACCAATACCATTTATGAGTGGTGCGCAGTTCGAGAGGGCGAGAAGTATATTCACGGTTGGTTTAAGTCCCCTTAGAAGCCGCGTCTTGTGGTTGCCGTTCCGGAACATGTTAAACAGAGACATTCCTCCTTGAAGTACGTCGATCACGGCGTCCGCGGTGCCACATCCTTTCAGCTTATTGAGAAGCTGGTGTTCGGACAGATTTATGCCTGTGTTTGTAAGATACTGATCCAGAGCGGCATCTAAGATGAGCTTGAAATGAGAAGAGGAGGCAGTTGTGCGAATGTTTGTACAAGGAATTGAAGCTGAAGACATGAAGCTAGACTGGGTTATGGGGAGAGTAAGAGGATTGCTGGGAAAGGCGGCGGATGGTTATCGATGGTTTATGTATAGATAGCCGCCTAAGAGCGAAGATAGACGCTGAGATGTAGAGGTGACAAGAGGTAACATAGATACTGGATCTTGGAGGACCAGTGAACTGAATGTTGTAAGGATGGCTCGGGCGTTGAGCATGAAACCCCCAGCTTTCGGCTTTTTCTCTTTCATTACAATCCCTGAATTAGAGCACTTATAATCTAGTTTTGTATATCTTTTATGAGTATTAGTACATTTGCATTCCGGGCCGCTTGCCTGTCCATTCCCTACCAATGACCATCTGGGATGCACAGGGCCTCTGGACCACTGGCTGGTGCCGTGGGTCTGCAGTCACTCGCGCAGATACTGAGATCTCTGGTCTTGCCCATCTTTTGGTGTGGATGAACACTTTCTTTTCTTCTGCATCTCTTGGTGCTGCTCACCTTTTCATTACTGTCTCTTCTGCTTCCTTACTCAGTAGATTACATTCTCGGGACCCTAAGTCCTTTACTGGTGACTTCATTCTTTCTCACAAGTCACTTACCTCCTTCCTTTCTTCCTTTCCAGAGACCCTGCTCACTTTCATGTGGGCCCCTGCTGTCACAGCTAGTGATTGGCAGGGGTAACCCTGGGGTATCCTCGTTGGTACCCGTACCTGTACCTGTACCTGTACCCGTAGTGACGGGTACGGGTAACCCGTGGGTTACCCGTGAAAATGCGTGCAAGTTCTTTACTTGCATCGCGCTTTTTGGATGTCCGGCCCGGGTAGTGAATAGCAGGGGTAACCCCTGGGTATCTTCATTGGTACCCGTACCCATACCCATACCTGTCGCTACGGGTATGGGTAACCCGCGGGTTACCCGCGGGTCACCTGCGGGTTGTGTGTGTTAAACGCGTGCAAGTTTTTTACTTGCATCACGCATTTCAGATATCCGGCCCAGGCCATCCCGGACCAAGGAGATACACAACGTGTTCATTTATGGCTGCTTAAGATCCCTCAATGACTCTTGTTTTATGCTCAGAAGATTAAGATAATTCATTATTCCATTTTTATTTTATTATTCTGGTCTCAATTTTATACAAGCACAACTAAAATCCACCCCAATATACAGAGATGATTAGATAGGATGTAATAGAACATTGATGAAAAACCTGTCAGATAACCACACAGAATGCAAAATAAATTGATGGGTGCATAGTTAATGATAGGGGGAACCCCTCTATATTTGTTTTGATACCCAGGTTACCCATAAAATGAAACGCGTGCAAGTTCTTTGGTTGCATCGCGCATTTCGGACAATCGGCCCAGACCATCCCGGTCTGGGAGATACGCACTTGGATACAACGCGTTCATTTGTGGCTACTCAGGATCCCTCAATAATTGCTGATTTATGTTCAGAAGATTTATTTGATTCTTTATTTACATTCTTATTTTATTTTATTTTGTGGAACAGGCATGGCGCAGGCTTGTACTTTAGATACTACTTTACTACTATCTCATCTCACCTTGTTCTATGTACTATATCAGCTACTAGATTAAACGAACGCGTTATCTCGTTATCTCGTTTAATGATGTGATTTGATCATATGTCAGATCTTAGATGTATATTCTATGTATCTAATTAATTTGTGAACGCGTTTCTGTTGTGTTATCTATGCGTGATCACAATCATGTCAGACCAATGGAAAATTGCAGCCGCGATTGTTAAGTCAACCTTCCTTAATAGGAAGGAGATCAGACCAATATGCTGGTCCAATGTAGTCACTGCCCTAAGCAGCCTGTAGATACACGCGGGCCTTGTTTCAGTAAACTAATTTGATAATTAGATTATAGAATAGTCTAAAGTAGTCTAGAGTGTATTTTAGATAGTGCCAGACCGGCAGAATTGATCGCGCGTTAATAAAACAGTTGCATCAGGATTTTCAAGAGAGTGGATCACTGATAACACTTTTATTTTACATCGCACCGTTGATCTGCTTTGATATTTCATAGGATAACACTAGAACATATTTACTAAAACCCTGTAGCATACATCAAATAAAATATAGTCATTTGTTTGCTACAAATGTATTTTATCATTAAATTTCTGCTGATCTTGTCAATGACTGATGGCCACTTATACCCGCCAAACCCGCTGTGTGGGTACGGGTTTCTGGCAGGTTGGGAGTTGTATACCCGTACCCGTACCCGTCAAAACCCGCGGCACTTACCCGCGCGGGTATGAAAACCCTTGCTGATCTCTAGGCCCAGGCCATCCCGGACCAAGGCGATAAGGACTTGGACACCACGCATTCATTTATGGCTACTCAATATCCCTCAAAATTTGCTGGTTTGTGTTCATAAAATGAAATGGATACTTTATTTACATTATTATTTCATTATTTTGGTTTCATTTCATACAAGTACGACTGTTTTTTTGTTTTTTTTTGTAATTGACTTCATAACACGCTTGTGGGATGGTGCCCAATCGCGCGGCCACATCAGGAGAAACAATGTAGCTACTACTACTACAGACAATGAGTGGGAGCAACAACAAAGTGATTTTATAACGCGCTTGCAGGACAGTGCCCAATCATGCAGCCACATCAGGAAACAACGTAGCTACTACTACTACAGACAATAAGTGGGAGTGACAACAAAGTGTCATGGTGTAAAACCTGGGAGAAAAAAAACAGTGTAAACTAAGGTAAATGGCCATCCGAAACAGAGACCGTTCGAGAACGAAGAAAGAAAAAACTTACCAAGTCCTACATATCCACCAGCAAACTCAATCCGGCTCGCATGGTCGACGGGAAGCGATGGGCTTGACAAACGTTCCGCTTCTTGGTAGCTGCTGTCCAGAGTGGGTGATTGGAGCCATTGGGAGGCCGGTCTATCGACAGGGAGTAGGCGCGGTAGTCGCTGCCAGCCTTGTTCTCAGAGGGAGCCGCGCAGGCGCGGTCACAGAGTCATTCCTCACGCCAATTGTTGTAGGCACGGAGGCGGGAGAGGGCACGCCACTTCAGAGAAGGGCATTCGTCCAGGTCGCGAAGGGACATTGTCGTGCATGAATGGGCAGCAGCCTTCGAGGAAGCCATCATGGCATGGTAAGTCTTGACTGCCGGAATCCACATGAACTTGAGGTGGGTCTGGGAAAGTCGACAGCAAAGTGGAGAGCGACCACTGGAAAAGCACGAAGTTGCCAGTGAACTTGCATGGGTCGTGTGAGCGGAGGGAGAGGAGGAAGGAAGAAGAGGAGGCGGTCAGTACCACAGACAGAGGAACCAAGGACTCACCCAGAAAATTGCAGAGCCAGCTCATGGTGCGAGCCAGCCCAAACAACTCCATGTCAGCCCTAGTGCCCAAGCCCCAACACCACTCCATGATCCACTCACCCCGTTGATCCATAAGGGTCGCTGCCGCGGCCCCCACTACCTTTTCGTCGCCACGGCCTGCGCTGGATAGGGACACAGCGACATGTGCGAGGATGACCGACGCACGCGGCTGGGAAAGATGCGCGGCGAGGGCATCCTTGCTGAGTTGAGGGCGGGTAACCCCATCATAGGAGATGTGGTCGCCCCACTCTGGGAGTTCCCAGGGGGCAAGTGCAAGCACATCCACTGGGCAGGCCAGTGGAGGGGTGCGCGCCGCCAGCATCGTAAGCGGTGTGGGTCATGCTGGCTGTGTGCGTCGTCGAGGCCGAGACAAGGGGGCCCAAATGGCATCATCTGCCTCAGTGGAAAGGCGGATGGACGGTTGGGACTGGGGAGGGAGGGACGAATAGCGGAGTGAAGTGGTGTCTGTGAGCTTCTGCATATAGTGAGTCATGGAGAGAAGGCGTACCAGTTCATGGGAGCCATGTGGAAAGACCCAGAGACCACTTTGACCATGTGGTTGGACTCCCTGTAGGAGCTTAATCAAGCCAGCAGCTTGTTTGGATCGGACCCAGAGCTGGGAGCCATAGGTGAGGACAGGGTGGCAAATGGTGTTCAGAACAAGACGCCAGTTGGCCATGCGAACCGATCGGAGGGAAGCACGTGGATGGCAGCACTCAAGCGACTGTTATTCTGTGCTTCTGTGCATTTCTGCGCATTTCGGAAAACGGGCCCGGTCAGACCCAAGGAGATAAGATTGTGTGACTGTCCTGCATTTTCGGCATACAGTTCCACTTCCTTCACGCGCCCCTTTGCCTTGTACCCAGTACCTCTCATTCTAACCCACTTTTGTCATACGATAAGTATAAATAGTTACTGTGTGCATACATTGTACTAGTAAATAATGCCAGTCAAATCAAATCCCAATCTTCCTCAAGCTCCTCCTCCTCTCCCTCAACCTCTGGGAGGATAGTTGCAGCTTTTACATCACTATTCTTGACATATCCCAGCTTGCTCCATTCCCCAACCATCATCAAAGCTCGAGTTGACTGAATTGAGAGGCGAGAGCGGAGGTGCGACAAAAGAATGTGGCCTGTGCTGAAAACGCGCTCAACATTCACAGATGTTGCTGAAATATGTGTATTAGTAGACTCAAAAACCCTTATAACAATTCCATTACTTACCTGGTATTGTGAGATAATCCATTGCCATTCGAGAAAGCCGTGGGTACATGGGTTGATGCTCATACCACCAAGCAAGAACATCCTTTACATACTCAGGGTCTGTGCTAAGGAAGCACTCCAACTCATCTCACAGATTTGAGGGTTTGGGTGCAGCAAGTGCAGGGAGATTGTCAAAGATGTTCCTTGAGGGCGATTCTGTGGGCTATGGATTCAATGTTAATGTTAATACTTGGATCACAATGTAAGATTATTAGTACTTACTTCTTCAAACATCTCTTTATCTTCGTCTACTGGAACAGCTTTGTAGGTGCCCTCAAATCGGTCTCGAACAATTTTCAGTGATGTTTTGATCCACTCCTCTGTCCAGCCAGCATTTCTGAAATACTCTAGTTTATGTCAAGGGTGGAGAACTAGGGAAGTGATTGACTGAACGTGTAATGTTGTAGCAATGCAAGTACATACCCATAGCAATCCTATAAACTTCAGAAAGATCAGTTTTGCTGTAGTACCGGTTAAGGGTTTTCTTTGCCATTGTGAGTGCAGCTTGAATAGACAAAGGATACTGTGGATTGAGTGCATTGGTGGCAAGGACCTCATCAATGCGGTCCATGGCAGGAATGACCATCGCGATGTTTGGAATGCCATCACGAGAGAAAAAGAGTGTTGCATCTTTGAAGATCTGGACAGAATGAGTAAAAGAATCAAACAAGGTATGAAAACTCACCTTTAGAACCTGGCACAGCTGACGAGCTATCTCCCATTCATTCGCGTCCATCTCGTACTGCCTCAGCTTCATCTCCCGGTCACCAGTGATAATGTCCAGTGCTTCAGAATATGTCACAGCAAAGTCTAGCATGTCATACGTCGAGTTCCATCGGGTGGACACATCCTGGGGCATCATACGACAACTGAGATTGAGGTCTTTGAGAGTGGAAACCCATTTGGGGAGGATGAGCGTTGATGAGTTTTTGATCGTGAACGCTATCTTGCGGATCTAGCATGGGTGCTTAGTCAGAGATCTACAGCATTAGCGCCAACTGGACGCACCTTCACCAACATTGTTCGCACTGGTTGTACATCACCATCAAGATCATCCAACTCCAGCTCCAACATCCCTTGGCGCTCATCCACCCATCCTTCACCATCGTCATCATCATCATCATCATCATCATCATCATCACAACCATCTGCCTGGGTCAACAAGTCCTCAACATCAAGATCTCCTGCTAGCGTGTGTAATGCGATCATTGCCTCATCAATGATCGCACCCTCTCACGCATGTGGAACATCAAACTGTCGAATGACAGTCTTGGCAATCAGATTGATAATATGTGTGAAGCAATGTGTTCGACTTGCTGGGCCAGGGAATTGGGGGAGGAGGAACTTCAGCTCGTCAATCATTCTATCGTTATTGGTTGCATTGTCACAAGTGATGCTTAGGATCTATGGAAATCTGTTAAGTTTATATTCCTCATCACTTGTTTGGATACTGACCTTATCAGAAATATCAAAGTCATCAAGAATCTTTGCAAATGCAGCAGCGAGGTTCAATCCCGAATGTGACATGGCCACCTCAACGAGATCGAGAAGCATGGCAACAGGGACACCATCCCGCTCAAAGTGGACTGTAACAGCAATATAAGCTTTGTGGTTAGGTGACGTCCATGCATCTAATGCAAAGTTCAAGGCGCCATCGTATTCCTGTAAAGCGTAAGTCATCATTTTCAGCTCTGATATAGATATCATATTCACAGACTTGTTACCCACCTGTAGCATCGTTGCGATCCTCTGGCGACACCGAATGAAGACATTCTTGACATTGCGGGACACTGTTTCGGGTGAAGGTATGTAGCATTCAGGCCTCCCAGTCTTCATCAGTGACTGAAACCCTCGATCCTTGACAATGTTAAAGGGTCGAACGCTTTCTGAAACCCATCGAACGATCTCCGCGCTGCCACAGCCAAGAACAATCTCAGTATGGTCACAGATCTCTATTGATGGTGACATACCGTGATTCTGTCTTGGTATGTTGCCGATATGAGTAAGTTACTCTATTTAGGTTAGTCCTCTCAAAAACTGCAGTAATTGACCCATTCTTCAATGTAGCTTTTTCCACGGCCTCTCGTGCAGCGTGGACATCCTTTTTTTGATCTGCAGTTTCTATTATCTCTTTGCTCCAACAGATTTTGGCGTGGCGTCGCAAATTGCTTGTTGACTTTGCATCTCCTGTATCCAGGTAGCGTCGGACATGCCGGTAATACTGACCTTTCCCTTTGCAGTGCTTTGCATTACACTCAAAGACATGAACTCGACAGCCATCAACATGATCAACGTGGGGATATGGTTTGAAAAACGCATAGATTGGTGAGTTCCAATATTTTGAAAGTCTCTCTATGCGCGTGTTAGAAAAGACAGTGACATTGTGCAGGAACTGACTGACTCAATTCATCTTTTGCAGACTCCTCAGGTTGTCATCATCATCATCAATCACTATGACGCTAGGACCACTGGGATCGTTGTCGTCATCATCCTTCCATCAGCTTCCTCTATTATTTGGCCTTGGACAGTATTATCTTCATCATCAATATCTTCAATGTCAACAGAGGCCTGCCGGCTTTCAAAAGTACCAGTACTTGTATCCTTAGTAGGGAGTGGTATTTGGCTTGTATTTGTCGATAAATGAGATAATTGTTTTGCCTTCTTATTCTTGGGTAGCAGTGGATCTGTGTTCTCTGTGACGCACGTGTCTGCTTTTGTTTGGAGAACTTGAAGGACGTAAATTAGGAGCAGCTTTGCTAGAGCTAGAGGGAGACATTTTGAAACAATATGTGGAAATGCAGCCTGATAAATCTGGTTAAAACAATTACTTTGTTAGATACAGAAATATTGTCTTTAAATACTGTAAGGACTGTGCTGTGCTGTGATCATAAGGAATGTACTTAATCATAACTAATTATAATAAACGAGTGTAAGTATCATCCTGCACTGCCAACACCGGTCACCTCTAATCCGGTCTGGCTTAGTCTGATCTGTTACCGGCTCAGCACAAAATAGTGGGGTTGTTTTAAACCTGAACCTGGAAAAAAGTATAGATGTCGGTTAGGAAATATAAGATAAGATTCCATGTGTTGCTATAGATAGATGACAATGAAAAAGCCTGTAAGATAATTGCGCAGAATGGAGATTGATGCACGCGTAAGGCTTGAGGCAGTCAGAAATGTTTAGCTCTGCTTATACAGCAATAATATGCCTATTACTACTGTCCTACAAAGTGCCAGATCAGATAATATGTCCGATGCAAAATGAGACAACAATCAGTTATGGACACATATGTGTTGAACCAAGATACCGGTACAGAGCTACCGGTAGAGCGGTCCGACATAAGATTGTGATCATGCGATCACATCTAATGATCCTAATACATCCGAAAGTGGTCATGTGACAATAATCGCATTATAAACGCGTTGTACTTACGATTAGATTAATAGCGATTAGTACATGTAGGTATATAAAAGCCTATGTAAATATGCTACAAAATCAAGTTGCTATCGCATATTGAAAGCATCTAAGTCTCTACACTAACAAGGTGAGATAGAGTAGTAATGTAGCATCTAAAGTACAGCCTGCGCCATGCCTGTTTTCACAATATGTGATCACGCGCGGTCTATTTACATGGTCTGGCACCTTCTAGAATACATTCTAGACTACTTTTAGACTGTCCTTACAACTTTACATTGTTCTGTCTACTGACACAGTGTCCGTGAATTGTTGAGACGAGCCAGTAGCGACCGGATAGTTCAGGACTGAACAGCCGGACACCTGGGTGGAGTCAATCCAATCGTGATAAGATAATCTAAAGTGCGTCCATTAACTGATTTAGAGACAATTCCACATTGCACACGCAACACATTCCTTAACACATCTTGTCACAAGTAAATAGAAGTATTTACTGTTATGATTGTCACGCTTTTATGTAGTATAAAAGGTCGCCACTTTGTATGCGTTCACTTCAGTTTTGACCGCAAGAACTGGAGTATAACTATATCTTATCTTTACCATAGTAGCTAACGCTTAGTAATAGCTGAACCGCTATCTAAATAGATAGCTAAACCCTTTTTACAACTGCGTTCTGACATCCTGGTCCCTGAATGGACATTTCTGCGTGTTTTGGATAACCAGCCTGGACTGATTATGGAAATTTATGTCAACCTTCCTTAATAGGAAGGAGGTCAGACCGATATGCTGGTCCATGCGATGCAATGTAGTCACTGCCCTATGCAGCTTGTAGATACATGTGGGCCTTGTTTCAGCAAACTAATTTGATAATTAGATTACAATATAGTCTAAAGTAGTCTAGAGTGTATTTTAGATAGTGCCAGACTGGCAGAATTGGTCGCGCGTTAATAAAACAGATGTATCATGGTTTTCAAGAAAGTGGATCACTGATAAGGATTTTATTTTACATCGCACCGTTAATCTGCTTTGATATTTTGTAGGATAATACTAGAACATATTTAACACAACCCTGTAGCATACATCAGACGAGATCTTGTATTTTTGTGGCTGCAGATGTGTTTTATCTCGGAAATTCTACTGATCTTGTCAATGCATAATCGGCGCCTATACCCGCCAAACCCGCTGCGCGGGTACGGGTTTCCACGGGTTGGGAGCCGTATACCCGTACCTGTACCCGGCAAAACCCGTGGCGCTTACCCGCGCGGGTATGAAACCCTTTGACAATCACTAGTCACAGCCAGGTCTCTGCTGTGTCTAGGATCATTCAAGTCAAGCCCCTTCAAGATATGGAGTGCCTGCAAGGTCAAGACTGTCAAGGACAAGTGGGTTCAAGGGGTCAGGGTGAACCACAAGAGCCAGGATCAAGGATCAAGGTCTAGGCTATCAAGAGCAAGTCAATTCAAGGTGTCAAAGCGAACCACAGAGGGCTGCAGTTAGGGTTCAAGGCCCACACAAGATAAGAAGGGCACACATGCAAGAAGCGAGTCAAAGCAGTGGCAATAGGCCCTGCTGGAGGTTCTGGGGTGAAGGCTTCCTAAGTTGCAGCTTAGGAAGTTCAAGGGGATTCTGGTGAAGAACAGTAGACCTGTATTAGATACAAGAGAACAGACTTAAGGTCTGTCTCTCCAATATGTCCTGCTTAAATACATGTACTCTAGTGTCTTGTAAGTAAAGTAGAAGATTCAATATAGTAGTAAATGTCCATGTGAATCTCCAGTGGAGATTGAGACAGGAAATATAGAACAGGTATGGCGCAGCCTACACTAGATACTACATTACTGCTAGCTATCTCACCTTTGTTTTACTTTGAGACTTAGATGCAGTCGTTAATGCGATAGCAACTGCTTAATCTATAGCAGTTATACAGTAGTTTATATACAATTTAATGTACTATATCAGCTACTTAATTATACGAGTGCGTTATCTTGTTATTGATGTGATTTGATCACATGCCTGATCTTAGATGTATATTCTAAGTAATCTAGCTAATTATGAACGTGTTCTTACTTGCGTTATCTACGCGTGATCACAATCATGTCGTACCGCTATCCCGGAGCTCTGTACCGGTATCTTGGTTCAACACTCCCCCTTGCTAAGTGCCGCTGCTAAGCGTGCTAAGCAATTATCCCTACTTAGGCGAGTTAATCTCTAGCCCAAGTTGACTCCTGAATTTCAGGAATTTGACGCGTCCCAAATTCTTGGTGAACATGTCTGCAGGATTTTCAGAGCCTTCTATAAAGAATAGCTCGATTTTCTTCTCCTGTACAATTTGTCTAATGTAGTGGAAGCGGATATCAATATGTTTTATCCGTCGCTCTTGTACAGGATTAGAGGCCATAAAGATGGAGCCTTGGTTATCACCGCAGAGGGGAATGGGTCCTAGATCAATGCCAATTTTGCTTAGAAGCGATTTGATCCATACAATCTGTCGCGTTGTGTCAGAAAGCGACATGTATTCTGCTTCAGTGGATGAGAGCGCTGTGGTCTTTTGCGCTCTAGAATTCCAGCTGAATATCCCATTCGCTATTTTCACCATATATCCAGTAGTAGATCGGTGATCTATTGGGTTTGACGCCCAATCAGAATCAGTGCACGCGATCAATCCGCCATTTGATCTGCCATCGTAGATAAGCGTGTAATCGGATGTGCCGGCTAAATATCGGCAGATATACAGCACTCGATCAAGATGATCTTGAGATGGATTAGCGGCAAATTGAGATAGCCTTGTAACTGCAAAGGCAATATCTGGTCGCGTGCCCAACATAATGTAAAGTAATGAGCCGATTACTTGTTGGAACTTTGAACGAATGTGAAGGATCAGCAGGTTCAGTGTTAGGCTCTGGATGATAGCCTTCTGGGAGAGGAGTGGGCGCAAATTTCGCGTTAAGCATCCCAAAGCGTTGCAGCACTTTAGTTAGGTATGGCTGTTGATCAAGTAGAATTTTGCCATCCTTCCTAGTTATGTGCATTCACAAGAACTCCTTTGTATCTCCTAGATC
The DNA here is from genome assembly GCA_022496185.1 of Multifurca ochricompacta. Taxonomy (NCBI): domain Eukaryota; kingdom Fungi; phylum Basidiomycota; class Agaricomycetes; order Russulales; family Russulaceae; genus Multifurca; species Multifurca ochricompacta. Next base: position 23,929 of record WTXG01000265.1, on the reverse strand, counting down.
CCTGCACTCCCATTTGTTCATAAAGTCAGTTTTTAATTTTCTGACTAGGACTTTGTCATTCCCCATAAATAACGCATCATCGACATATACAATGATGATGACGATTGACCCATTATTAGCCTTATATAGAAATAGGCCTGAGTCTGAGAGTAGGCGTTTACAGCCCATCGCTGCCATGGATTTATCCAGCACCTTCCACCATGCTAAGGCAGCTTGTTTAAGACCATAAATGGCGCGTTGTAGTCGTAGCACTTTGGTTTCTTGTCCTTTAATTTTGAAACCTTCAGGTTGTTCCATGTATAGCTCTTCATCTAGTTCACCATACAGGAAAGCGCTTTTGACGTCTAATCCAGTGATGTGCCAATCCTCAAGCGCTGCAAGCACGAGCATCAACCGGACAGTCTCAAACCTTACAACAGGCGAGAATATTTCATTAAAGTCAACGCCTTCAACCTGAGAAAAGCCTTTGGCAACAAGCCTGGCTTTCTTACGACCATCAGATTTTTGGTCAAAGACCCATCTGTTTTTTATTGTCTTCCTCCCTTTGGGAGGGTCCACAAGCGTAAAGACGTTCCATCTGCGAAGTGCCTCAAGTTCTTCGCGACAGGCAGTCTTCCATTCCTTTTGTTGCGCGTCAGGCATGCGCAAAATATCTCTATATGTCCATTCTCATATATTGGACATGTCTAGTGGCTGTGAATCATGTGGAACTGCTTTGGCGAGCAGATAATTCACAAATTCTCCTCCCCCTTCCTGGGCTAGTTGAGATATGAGATCTACCAGATCCTCAACTTCATCATCACTCCCCCTGATGGGTGTAAGCGGATCATCGCTAGTGCGGGCCGAGTGTCGAGACTAGGACCAGGAACCTGTCTCAAACGCGTGGATGGAATCGGGGAGCTACCCCGAGGTTCCACTGCTCGTCTCCATTGCCGCATCCGCTGAATGTCTGTAATCTGATCGACGGGGTGCCTGTTATCCCCATAGACATTCCCAGGGTGAAGTGCAACTTTCCTTTCCCATGTAGAGTGCCACAAAGGCACTGGTTGTTGTTCTGGCACAGGAGAAGGCAAGGGTACCTCTGGCTGTGAAGCGCTAGGTTCTTCGTCAAGAACCTGAGGTCCTTCTATTTGTTTGGAAGGTGGAAGGCGAGATGGTAGGAAATCATCATCGTCCACTAAAGGAATGGGCTGTGTATCCGGCCCTTCAGTATGTAGAGGCTCATTCAATTTTGTAACTCCATGCTGTCTGGTGGAATCACACTTAGGGAAGAGATTCTCATCAAATAGGGCTGTATGTTACGAACCCCGTCTCTTCCTGCTTTCTTTCTCCTACCTAACAACGACCCCTCCTTGCCGCCTACTTTGCATTATCAGATCACGTCTCCATCGTGGGATCCTTCACGTGCCCTGCTCCCTTCCCCGTGATTGCCTTTGTCTATGTTTGCGTTACTGTACTTGTGTTTGGACTCTTATCTTATCCCTTATCTTTACGACCAGACACTTACTTAATCCCTATCAGAAGCCAGGCTTTACGCCCTCCGCTTTCGTATATTCGGGCCCACTTGACTCCGTTATCTTATCTATAGACGCCCATTCGATTACGTATATAAGTCCACTGTAACTACCTTGTAGACCTCAGACTCGACTTATTGAATACATCAGTGTTTGTCTTCTGGACTTCCCCTTGAAACCTTTGACTCAACCGTCTCAGTGCTTTTGGCACTTTCCGCTCAACATTGTCACTCGGGAGCAGCCCCGTTGACTTTGACTCATTCATCTTAAACTCCAAGAGGCCTTATTGACCTCTTACCTGAACATACGTACAACGCTGTCGCACAAGTCGTGCAGAACGTCTCACACCGGACGTAACATCAAGTCGAGTCTCTCACAGTGGCTTCCAGCCGCAGTCAGACCCTCTTCCGAGAAGAGCTCATCGAACGCAGAGACGAGAATAATCTTTCACAGCAAGTACTTGGCTCTGCCGCCTGGAAAGACTTTGAATCCGAGTTTGGATACTACGTCTATCACGACGGAAGATACCAACCGGTAGAATACGACGAAGAGAAAAGAGTTTGGTATTGTATCCGATACTCGGACAGTCGAAACTCTTGGGTTACAACCAGACCTGCCCCACCTGAATTTGGACTAGGCCCGTGGAGAGAAAACCCTCCGGCCATTGTCACGGACTCCGAACCAGAGGAGTACGTAGAAGAACCTAGCGAAGAAGCACTGGTATTAGCGTCGTCTACAGCCCCAGTTGCACCTGAAGTTGTCACGTTCAGAGCCCCTGCTTTGACAACTCCCCAGATCTCTATACAATCCACCAACACCGTCACCCCGTTTTACCAAAACATGTCCACCATTGCCGCCCAGCTTCCAGACCCCGCCCCACCAGCCCCAGTGGCAGCACCACCAAACATTCCCCCCCCGTCCGGACGATTGTCAGGAGTGCTTCCTCAAACGTTCACTGGGGACCGCTCACAGAGCAAAAAATTCATGCTGGAGTTCACGACCTTTAAAACTTCAACCATGACGTCCCACAGATTGTCAATCCTTTCAACGAGCCAATCTGTTCCTTTCCCTGATTCGGGGGGATGCGGTTGACGACTGGACCATGGAACAGCTGGAGTGGCTGAATGAACAAGTCGAAAGTGGGCGTCGTACCACTAGTGAAGGTCTTTGGGAGACCATCGCTGAGCGGTTTAAAGATGCCTTCACGGATGGGCAGGCCAAGCAGAAGGCAGCCCGGGAATTAAAGTCCCTTAGAATGGAGAAGGGAGAACTTGACGCATACGTCGCCAAGTTCAGAAGTCTAGCCAACAGGGCCGGCTATGACACGGACGAAGAGGCAACGTTAGACCTCTTTTCACAGGGTTTGCCCAACCCCCTGGTCAAGAATATCATTCAGTTTCATCACCCCCACGACTGGGACACCTGGGTTGACGCTGCTCGGAGACAGCAACAAGACTACCTTGACTTCCAGACAAGGTTTGGAGTTGACACCAAAAAGGGAAAAACCCGAGACCAGTGGAAGGCAGCGTTCGGAGTGAAGCCCGCGCCACATGGCCAGAGGGATCCAAACGCTATGGATACCTCTGCAGATCGAGCCCGAGCTCGGGCAGCACTTACAGAAGACGAGCGGCAGACACTAATGAAAGAAGGGCGCTGCTTCCGTTGCAGAGCATTGGGACATATGTCCCGGGACTGTCCCAAGAAGGGAGCACGAGTTGCTGTCGCCACGGTGGCACCAGAACACCCCGTTCAGAACAACCCCCCACCGTGGACAAGCGATCAAAAGAAGAAAAGCTCAGGACATATGGGCCAACATGATGAAGGAGAGTGAGGAAGTGCGCGCCATATTAGTAGAAAAGGCGTTTGCAAAGAAGGATTTTTGTTAGGCTCAAACCCATCGGCCTGGGCACGAGCACTCCATGTTACCTCTGTGTATGCTAGTCGATTCAAATCATTGAAAATACCAGTCCATTTTGAAACTACACAGAGGACGGCCGATCGAGATATTTTAGTGGACTCCGGAGCCACAGACAATTTTATTCACCCACGACTAATCAAGACGATGGGTCTGGGACGGCTGGCACTTCCCCAGGAAAGAACATTTGGAACATTGACGGAACGGCCAACCGCGCTGGAAAGATCACTCATTACACGGATCTGAAGGTCCAGGTTGGAGAAACCACGAAGAACATTCGTTTCCTGATTACAGACCTAGGAGACGAAGATCTTATCTTAGGATACCCGTGGCTTGCCGCGTTTGAGCCCAAGATCAACTGGGCTGACGCGACAATGGACAAAGAATCATATCCCACTATCATTACGTCCATAGGCTATGACTACGCAGTCAGACATCCGACAATAAAAGCCACGAGTACAGGAGAGGAAGACCCAGGTCACTGTTACGCCACTAAAGCATCAGAGTTAGCCCAAAAGGCAATACAAGGGCAGACAGAAAAGACATACAGCGACATAGTGCCGAGTGTTACCATAGGCATTGGAAGGTGTTCTCCGAAGAAGAATCCCAGCGCTTTCCACCTTCCAGACCATGGGACCACGCCATAGACCTACTCCCCGATACACCTACAGCAATAGATTGCAAAATCTATCCGCTGTCCCAGTCCGAGCAGGTGGCACTGACAGAGTTCCTTGAAGAACATTTGGCAAAAGGATATATTCGCCCATCCAAGTCGCAGTACGCCTCGCCCTTCTTCTTCATCAAAAAGAAGGACGGCAAGCTGCGACCGGTTCAGGATTACCGGCGAATTAACACATACACCGTAAAGAATGCCTACCCCCTGCCGCTCATCTCCGAACTCATTGACACTATGAGGGATAAGTCCCTCTTCTCGAAGATGGACGTGCGATGGGGCTACAATAACGTTAGAATCAAGGAAGGTGACCAGTGCAAGGCGGCGTTCAAAACAAATCAAGGGTTGTTCGAACCCAATGTTATGTTCTTTGGTCTTACAAACTCGCCGGCAACGTTTCAGTCTATGATGAACCACATCTTCCGCGATCTCATTCTCACAGGAGAAGTAGTGGTCTACATGGACGACATCCTAGTAGCCACCACAGATGATTTGGACCACCACCGACGTCGTGTACATCAAGTACTGGATATACTGCAAGAACATGATCTCTATCTCAAACCTGCCAAATGCTCCTTTGAACAACGGAGCGTTGAGTATCTAGGGGTCATCTTGGAAGGAGGACAAGTGCGCATGGATCCCGTGAAAGTACAGGGAATCCGGGAGTGGCCCGTGCCGACCTGCGTCAAGGATGTCCGATCGTTCATCGGATTCTGTAACTTCTACCGACGATTCGTCAAGGGATTTTCAGGCATAGCGCGACCACTGAACGACCTACTGAAAAAGGACGTACCATGGCATTGGGATGCCGCACAGCAGCAGGCGTTTGAACAGATTAGGGACCTCGTCGGCTCGGAACCAGTACTTATCCAACCAGATCTGAGCCACCCCTTCGAGGTCGAGGTGGACGCCTCACACTTTGCGAACGGGGCAGTATTATACCAGAGAGACGCCGCACAAGTGCTTCACCCAGTGGCATACTACTCCGAAACCTTCTCCCCAGCCGAAAGAAACTACGACATCTGGGACAGAGAGCTCTTAGCCATCGTCAAGGCATTACGACACTGGCGACCCTACTTGGCAGGAACCCCCCACAAGACCATCATCTATACTGATCATTCCAACCTGTTATACTGGAAAGAACCCCATAAGATCAGTCGACGTGTGGCACGAGAGGTCTTGGAACTAGAAGAGTACAACTTCACACTGAAACACATTGCCGGGAGTCAGAACGCTAGAGCAGATGCTTATCGCGCAGACCAGACATGCATACAGGGGAGGACGACAATAACGACATCACTGTCCTCCCAGAGGAAGTATTTGCCAAGACGGCCATTGTCAGTCTCCACGACATGGACCTTTGGGCACAAGTTTCCCAAAACATGAACCAGGACCTGTGCCATTCATGGGCTGATGCTCATAATCTAAAGAAGATCAACGGTCTGTGGTGGAAGGACGGGGACCGACTCGTTGTCACCGGTGGCGACAACATTAAGAGGGGGGTGATCCATTTTCATCACGACCTTCCCTCCGCCGGCCATCCAGGCATTGCCAACACCTACGCCCTGGCCAAACGAGACTATTGGTGGCCCAATATGAAGAAGGACATTGAGAGCTACATACGAGGATGCGCATCATGTCAAGCAAACAAGGTGAACACGCACCCAAAAATCCCACCAATGCTCCCCATCACTCCCAGTACCTCGACTCCTTTCCAGACCATCGCCATGGACTTCATTGTCAAGCTGCCCAAATCACAAGGCTTTGACACTATCCTTACAGTCACGGATCATGATTGCTCCAAAGCGGCCCTCTTCATTCCCTGCAACGAAACTATCACAGCCGAAGGAGTGGCGAAACTATACCTGAACCATGTATACCGTCACTACGGACTCCCTAAAAAGATCATCTCTGACCGAGACACCCGTTTCACATCGGCGTTTGCGAGGGCCTTATGCAAGACGCTGGACATCACGCAGAACATCTCGACGGCATACCATCCACAGACAGACGGACAGTCCGAGCGGACGAATCAATGGTTAGAACAGTATCTCCGGTTTTGGTGCAACGGCAGGCAGGACGACTGGGCAGAATGGCTGTCGACGGCGGAATTCGCTCACAACTCATGGCCCAATGGAACGACAAATCCACCCCCTTCTCCCTTATCATGGGCTGGACTCCACGCACCACGTGGGCAGATAAGCCTATCAACGTCCCGTCAGTAACCGAACGAATCGGCCAATGGGAGGAGCTGCGGAAATCAGCCAATGAAAATCTGGTAAAGGCGCAACAGCTTCTGGCAGCACAGCCAAGCACATTCACACCTTATCAGACCAATGACTGGGTATGGCTCGAGGGTAGGAACATTCACACGTCACACCCCTCGGCCAAATTAGCGCCCCGACGTCACGGACCCTTCCGGATCACAAGGAAGCTGTCAGATGTGTCTTACGAGTTGCAGTTACCGCCGAAATGGAAGATCCATCCAGTCTTCCATGCCAAGCTTCTGACCCCTTACAAGGAAACCTCCATTCATGGAGAGAACTTCCCGAGACCCCCGCCTGACCTTATCGATGGGAAGAAGAATGGGAAGTGGAGCGCGTTTTAGACTCCAAGCGACAAGGCCGAGGGCGCAAACTACATTACCTGATCAAGTGGAAGGGATTCCCAGACTCTGACAATTCGTGGGAACCCGCCGGGGATATCTTGCTCCACCCTTATCTCGGAGTTCCACATTCGGCACCCAGAAGCCCTAGAAATGTTTAAAAGAAACGCCCCGAAGCCCCATCCATTTCTTCAGTACATGCTCCCCCAGCAACGTTCTAACACTATCCAATCTATCATGTCTTTTATGCTGCCAACGCTGCCGTCGATGCCTTCACCGCCACCACTGTAGTGGTTGAGAACTTCCCTTCTGCTCATCCCTCCACACGTCCCTCCTCCCCAATCGACTACGAAGCTGCTGAGGCCCGGGTCAAAAACCAGTCCCCCAACCCGAATGATGATTTCAAGCACAGCAAGAGCCACACCCGAACGATCTGCTAGGCATGGAGTTGGATGACGAGGTGCCCGAATTCCCTTTCTTTACCAATAATCCCAACTCTTCGACCTATTTCCCTCTCGAGATCACCATGGCAGACGGGACCACTGCCATTGCCAAATACATATTCTATACCAATGGAGGAATGGATGTCGCTGGGTGTATGAAGAAAGATGGCCCCGTCTATGGGGCCCCGGTCTATTTAGAGGAAAGGTATACAGGACGTCTTCACCACACCATGACTGACGAGCAGCTTGGACATCTGGCTGCTGAAGACTCCCCGCCTTTGCCATCGACGAGGTGCTCAACGACATGCGCCTTCCGCGTCTCAAAGCCGAGGTGATGAGACTGCGGAAGAACTTGACATTGCGCACAACGCTTAACAGACAGTATAAAGAGCATGCGAAGATGATGGCAAGGCTGACGAACGGGATGTTCCAGGTGGAACAGGAGTTGGTGGAGATCAGGAAGAGGCTGGAGATAGGAGACGCCTACCAGACGATTGCCGAGAGGTACGCCGATACATATGCTCGACCCCTACCCCCACGATCATTGGGGGCCGCTCCTGTGTTGCTGCCAAACCGGTTCGAGATGCCGCGCATGCATGAGAACCCTCGTGGAGAGATGTGCTGGCGATGTGATAGCAAGTATCACATCAGCTGGAACTGCCCCCTGAACCGCAAGTGGTGTCGACATTGTCGCAGCAACCTCCATTGGAGCCGGTTCTGCATCTTCCGCCGTGTAGGAGTTGCCCCGGCGATCGTCAATCTGTCGGGATGGAGCGGCAAGTGCCTCCGCCACAACTCAGGGCACCGCGAGTTGGACTGCCCGATCCACGACATGTGCCGCCTATGTGGTCAGCGCGGTCCGTATGGGTTCCTTGTACCCACCAATGTCCGCAGGACTCGGACAAGGAAAATTATACGATGGATGACCGTAATGTAGCCGACGATTACTTGGAGTTGATACAGGATGATGATGGTACGAGTCGTTTCTAGCCGGGTCTGCTAGAACCAGAAGAGGGGGTGATGTTACGAACCCCGTCTCTTCCGACTTTCTTTCTCCTACCTAACGACGACCCCTCCTTGCCGCCTACTTTGCATTATCAGATCATGTCTCCATCGTGGGATCCTTCACGTGCCCTGCTCCCTTCCCCGTGATTGCCTTTGTCTATGTTTGCGTTACTGTACTTGTGTTTGGACTCTTATCTTATCCCTTATCTTTACGACCAGACACTTACTTAATCCCCTATCAGAAGCCAGGCTTTACGCCCTCCGCTTTCGTATATTCGGGCCCACTTGACTCCATTATCTTATCTATAGACGCCCATTCGATTACGTATATAAGTCCACTGTAACTACCTTGTAGACCTCAGACTTGACTTATTGAATACATCGGTGTTTGTCTTCTGGACTTCCCCTTGAAACCTTTGACTCAACCGTCTCAGTGCTTTTGGCACTTTCCGCTCAACATTGTCACTCGGGAGCAGCCCCGTTGACTTTGACTCATTCATCTTAACACTCCAAGAGGCCTTATTGACCTCTTACCTGAACATACATACAACGCTGTGCACAAGTCGTGCAGAACGTCTCACACCGGACGTAACAATCTCCCTCCTCACTTCAGGCAAATCTGCCCTTAAAGTGTCAACTATGACTGGCCATGGCACTATTATCATCTCAAGATGGGTCATAAATACTGCCCTTACCATCCCAAGTCAAATGGAGGGAGACCAAGGAAGCTGACAGAGAGAAATGCTCAGCATGCTGTTTGCCTTATCTCCTCTGGCAGGGCAGACACAGATGTGGAAGTGACTAGAGCACTTCAGAAGTTGTTAATGGGTTCCTCTATCAACATAATATGCCCATCCATCCTCCCATCAAGTTTTCAAGCCATAACTGGCCCCTCCCATATCATACACCCCCATTCCATCATACAGTAACCCACAAAACCATTCCAATGTTTGGCCATCCTGAAGAGATTGACCTACCACACAATGAGAATAATTTCCAAAATTAGTAGAAATTAATAGATGATAGTGTAGCAGTTAAGCTTCAATTAGAGCCTATACTGATGTCAATTGAGTCAGTGGTTCATGATATATAAAATGTTTTGTGTAGCAATGTCATTGGATTGGTTTTGTGGCCTATTGCACTTATGATGGAATGGGGGTGTATGATATGGGAGGGGCCAGTTATGGCTTGAAAACTTGATGGGAGGATGGATGGGCATATTATGTTGATAGAGGAACCCATTAACAACTTCTGAAGTGCTCTAGTCACTTCCACATCTGTGTCTGCCCTGCCAGAGGAGATAAGGCAAACAGCATGCTGAGCATTTCTCTCTGTCAGCTTCCTTGGTCTCCCTCCATTTGACTTGGGATGGTAAGGGCAGTATTTATGACCCATCTTGAGATGATAATAGTGCCATGGCCAGTCATAGTTGACACTTTAAGGGCAGATTTGCCTGAAGTGAGGAGGGAGATGATGTGAGTCCTTTTGGCAGCAGAGAGGGCATGCATGGTAAGAAGCAAGTGTTGTTGATGATTATTTGGTGTATGTTTAACTTATTTAACATTGTCACATGACTGTCAATGCATTTGCATGACCACCAGATACTGGTTTTGTCATCTCACATGTTGGCCACAAAACTGTTCCAATGATAATGCCTCACAAAACATTTTATATATCATGAACCACTGACTCAATTGACATTAGTATAGGCTCTAATTGAAGCTTAGATGCTACACTATCATCTACCAATTTCTACTAATTTTGGAAATTATTCTCATTGTGTGGTAGGTCAATCTCTCCAGGATGGCCAAACATTGGAACAGTTTTGTGGGCTACTGTACTTTAAGACATATTTTGCAAGTTGCATGTGATTTTGAGAGGGATTGGAAGCGTATTGACTAAGGCACGCCACAGCAAAACTAATATCGGGTCTGCTTCCAATCTGCACCCATAGCAGAGACCCCATCAGCTGTTGGTACTTCTTTATTTCAGAAGTAGATGCCTGGCCTTCAAATTTGACCAGATGAACATCAGCACCAGAGGGAAGAGGAGTATATACTCGGTTGGAATCCCTCATCCCAAACTTCTCAATAATAGATAAAACATAGGCTGCTTGGTCAATCTCCAGTGTCTTGTTAGGACGATCCCTGGTGATATTAACTCCAAGGTACAACTGGATTTCTCCCAAGTCAGTCATCTCATATCGATTAGATAGAGCTGACTTCAGCCACTTTATCTTTTTATTGGAAGACCCAAGTATAGTAATGTCATCTACATATAGAATGACATAAAGTGAATCATCCTCCTCTTTTTGATGATACACGTATACTCCTGCATCAGAGTACGTCCGAGTGAAGCCCAGTTCATTAAGAACTGCATGGAACTGTAGATTCCATGCTCAGGAGGCTTGTTTGAGGCCATATAAAGCTTTTTGTAACCTACAAACTTTGGACTCTTGACCAGCAACAACGAAACCAACTGGTTGCTCCATATAAATTTCCTCATCCAGATCGCCATGTAGGAATGCCGATTTGACATCCATTTGGTGGATTTCCCAATCCTCTAGCGTAGCTAGCGCTAGTAACAATCTAAGTGATTCAAATCTGGCGACTGGAGAGAATGTTTCGTCAAAGTCCACCCCTTCTATTTGGGTGAAACCTTTTGCCACGAGCCTAGCACGAAACTGTCCATCTGGTTTCAGCTTAAAAACCCATTTTGACTTGACAGCCTTTCTTCCTTCTGGAAGATCCTCAAGGCGCCACACATCAAGTTTATCTAAGGCATCAATTTCATATTTACATGCCTCAAGCCACTCATTGGCATTGTCAGACTGCATTGCCTCCTGAAAAGTCAGGGGATCTCTATAAGAGACTCCTGCGGCATTGAGCAATTCCATATGTCCAAGTCTGGAAGAACCCTGCATGTACTCAGCATTATCCTCATTATAAAATCAAGGATTCATGCGGCGTGAACGTTTGGGATGGGCAGTATCAAGATCTAGATCTTCCTGCACAGCCCTGTCACGTTGCTGAGAGCGTGGACTTTCCCTAGTAAATACTGGTTGGGAAATTTTGCCAACATTCTTTTTAGATTGTCTTTTGGCACAGGTTCTCTGGGGGAGTTCAGAGGGTTCCAGGATTTGGGATGGTGGTGTCTGATAGATGGTTTGATCATGTGTGTCAAGCTCATTTTCGGGTGTGGTAGGCTCAGGATTTATTTGAGGAGGTTCCACTACCTCCTGTTCCTCAACCTCGGCATCCTTGTCTTCAGGAGCCTGAGGAACTGTGGCTATTGCTGGTTGAGGCTGGACAGGCCTCTCAACTTCTAAGACAAAAGGCGTAACTTTTTCCTTTTGCTTTCCCTTGCTGTCCTTAGCAAGGTTGGATGGGAAGGACCCTTCATCAAATGTCACATCTCTTGACAATACGAAGGATCGGGTATGCTTATCCCAAAGAAGATATCCTTTAGAGTGGGGTGCATACCTGACAAAGACTGTCTCCCTGGCTTTGTGATCCAGTTTACGTCTTTTGTCCTCTGGGACAGTATAGTAGGCTAAGCAGCCAAATATTTTAAAGTATGAGACATCTGGAATGTCCCCATCCAGAAGCTCGAGCAGTGTCCTCCTGTTACGCTCAGTGGAGCGTTCTGTGTGGCATGCACGGGTCAGCGCGGGTCCATTACCTCAGCCACGAGCCTAGCACAATAAGGCTAGACTCTGGGCACTGTCTAGCTTCGGGATCGGTTAAGGTTTGGTGCTATAATCAAGCACAGAGGGAGACGGGATGAGCCAGCCAAAGGGAGCTAATCCCCTAAGGCTGTTAAGTGGGGACAGGGCCCAGTTGCTGTGCCAGAAGCACACCAAGCACACTGGAGCCCTTAGGGAGTGGCAGAGGGATTCAAAGGGAAGGGTACACACCCATTGCCAGAGGCAATGGGGGTCCCTGCAGGGATCTCAAAGACGCAAAAAAGGGGGAAAAGACTTCTGATGTATTGGGGTCTAAGATCTCTAGGCTGAAGGCACAAGAGGTCAAATCTAGGGTTGTACAAACTGTCTACAGGGTCTTATATACTGTATGGGGATCTGGTTTGTAGCTAATCAGGAACAGGGTCAGAGTCCTTATCATCCAATAGCAGATAAGATGTCAAATATAGTCCATGATAAGGATAAGCCTTATCAGAAGCATAATCATGTGGGACAGCCCCACAGGAGTCATATCAGTGTGGGAGGATTCCCACCAGGGTCAGGGGTAAATGGGGAGATAACAGGTCCCACAGGAGTCAGGGTGGATGTGGGAATACTCCCACAGGAATCAGAGAAGCGAATGATAGGCCAGATGGGCCATGTGATCAGAGAGGGGTAAATGATCAGATGAAGATGCTGTGATCAGGGTCAGGGATCACATGGTCCAAAGTCACATGGTCAAGGATCACATGGCCAAGGGTCACATGGCCAAGGGTCACATGGCCAGGAGTCACATGACTGGCAGAGGGTCAAGTACAAGCCAAAGTCGAAGATTAGATTGGCAGGGACAGTGTCAGAGATCCTATGGGTGTCAGCCACAGGGACAGGGTACAGATACTGGCCAAGACAAAGGCCAAGCATCAGGAGAAGGGGGTTCTACAGCCAACAGCACAGTAGCTGAACTATCAGTGGGTCAGGTGCAGGTGTCAGGAATGGGGTCCTATGAGTGTCATATCACAGGCATCAGGGTGGGGTCCTGGGCACACAGGCCACAGGCATCAGGCAGGGTCCCAAGGCAGTAAGCCAAGGGCATCAAGTCAAAGGTCCTAGGCACAAGGCCATAGGCATCTGGGTTCTGGGGCCAAAGTGGTCAAGGGATGGTGGAATAGGGGAATGGACAGTCAAGTGTGGTGCAAGGGGGAGGTGCAGTGTAAGGGTCAGGAAAAGAGTAGGGTCGTAACACCTCCACTTGTTAGAGCAGATAGGCGTTCTGTTGTATATGTGACAGGCTGTTCGCACTGCACATTCCCAGAAACCAAGGGAAAGACCAGCATGATGCAGCATACTGGTGGCCTTTTCCATAATGGTTCTGTTGAACCTTTCAGCCCTTCCGTTCTGTTGTGGGGAATATGGCATTGTCAATTTATGCTCTATGCCAGCCTGCTCAAGTATTGACTTCAGCTCCCTATTGACAAATTCGCCACCTTGGTCTGTGTGTAAGGTCTTTATTTTCTTGTCTGTTTTATTTTCCAAGAATGCCTTAATATTACTGAAGACCGATGTGAAATCACTTTTCGCTTTCATAGCAACAACTAGAGCTGTCCTGCTAAAGTCGTCTATGAAAGTGGCGAAGTATAGGTTCCCTTGAATTGAAGTACATTGCAGAGGACCAACTAAGTCACTATGAATAACTTCCAAGGGTGCTGAAGCTCTCTTTTGAGAGGGAGGGAATGGAAGACGGTGTGATTTTCCCATTTCACAGCCATAACATGGCTTGTCTTCCACTTGGCTATTATCAATGCTAAGGCCTTTTACAGCCTTAGGAGCATATCTTTTGAGGGCCTCTTTTGACATATGACCCATGCGCAAATGCCAGGTTTCAAGGCTAGTTGATGCAGATTTATGGGAAGCAGTATTTAGATTCTGCATAGTTTTCCCAAAGACCCAATAGAGTCCCATAGCCTTGACACCTTCCGCTATAATTGCATTATTGTACTTTATTTTGACCTCAGATGGAGAAAATTCCACTGAGCCACCTTTGTCTGTGATGCAGCTTGTCGACAGTATTCTCTCACTGCCAGGCATGTAAAAGACATTATTTAACTCTAACTCATAATTATTACGAGTTTTGAGTATGACTTTGCCTGTTCCTTCGACTTGGACTATGGAGCCATCACCAATTGTCACCTGATGTCCCTTGTGTGGGAAATACTCAGAGAAATTGTCTAAGTATGGTGTAAAGTGAGTGGTGGCTCCACTGTCCATCATCCAAGGGTTGCTGCCATCATCGACTTCTTGTGTGTGCTCGGTCATCATATAAAGTGAAATGCAAGGTGTCTCATGCACCTCCTGTATTCTGCTGCTACCATTAACTATGGTAGCTACTTGTGTGGAGTTATTATGTACACTGGGGCCTTGCCCCTTCCTCTTGTTGCCCTTTTTGCCTGCATCAGCATTGGCTCTGTCCTGTTTCCTTTGCCGACATTCATTAGCCTTGTGGCCCGGCTTCTGGCAATAGAAGCAGGTGACATCATTGGACAATGATGCACCTGCAGGAGGTGGCGTGAAAGATACTTGTTTTTTATTTTTGTTTTTGTTGACATGGGCTGCCTTGTTAAGGGCAGCCCCAACACCACTTCCTGTGGGGCCAGCTAGTTGGCTTTCCTCATTTAGGAACCTTTGTACAAGGTCCTGAGGGGAAAGGCGGTCAGGAGGACCTGACACCAGGATAGAGCCAGCAATGGCTGAGTAGGATGGAGGTAGGGATTGGAGCAATATGAAGCTCAACTGGAGATCAGAGATCTCCATCCCATTTTCCTTGAGAGTACTCCTCACATCCAACACACGCTGCAACTGGGGTCTGAATTGTTTACCCTCCTCCAAGCGGAAGGAGGACACAGAACACCACAAGTTGTAGGTGGCCATGCTACCTACTGAGCCATAGAGCGATTCCAAATGCTCATACTTGGCATTGACAGAGGGGTAAGTTCTGTCAGAGGCAATCTGGGAGTATGTTTCTGGTGATGTAACCATCACCAGAACTCCCATGAGGACTTCCTCCACCCTATTCCATTCTGAGTACATAGGCTCAGACCAAAGCATGAAACGCTTGGCATATTCGTCATCCTTTTCTCCTTCTTCTGGCTTGGGGGGGTTAAGGAACTCAGGGGCATCATGCGTGATATGCCTCTTCATCCCATTGATCCTCAGCAGGGCAGTGAAGGACACCGACCACTGCTGCCAGTTGGAGCCATCAAGTTTGTCGAACTTGAAAGTGGGAGGGAAGACGATGGAAGACATTTGAGATGATTTTTTAAAAAGGGTTGATCCTGGTTCCAAGGAGCAGTTAGAACCAGTTGTCCAGGTCTCATTTAAGAGGGCCCATCCATTCTGTGGTGCTATGCTTCAGAACTTAAAAAAGTCCTGCCTCTGATGTGCGACTTCTAAGTAGTATAGTAAGCTGTCTAGTGCCATCTACAACAAGTCCTAAGCCCACATCAGGGGGACTTTGTGTAAATAGATGGGGAGTCATGTCATGGAGGAGCCAACCGCAAGTTCCACTAGAGACAAAGGGTATAGAGCCCTTCCTCTAGTGCTGGTGGTGGAGTCCATGATTAAGCCCTAGATGATTGGGGCCATGACTTTAGTAGACTATTAGGTTTCCTCTGGTTGGGGCGAACCCCCAATGAAAGCAGCAGGTACTTCTGCCCAGAGACAAAACCCTCTAGCTACTGTGTAAATACTATAGTAGTTCAAGCCTACTTGTATCGAGCCCAAGCGTCATGGGAGTGACTACCCATGCCTTGTTCTAGACCCTAAACTCTACCAGCAGGTCGCTAAACCTGGCTTATGGATCAAGCCAAGCATTGACTGAACCTATAGCTCCAAGCCTTCTGGGCAAGGGGCCTACTAAGACTATGGATGGGACGAAAACCCAGCTACAACTAAGAATACTATTTACTTAGAGTGCACATGAGGAACTCAAGGTGTTTCACCCGCTTAGGGTCCCTTGTCACCTCTTGCAAGAATCCCCTGAGGGACTAGCCAGACAGATCAAGGTGGGCACATAAAGCGCACCACCTTGTGGACAGTTAAGGGCAAGAGAAAAAAAGTCGAAGCTCACTGTGACTGGTGATTGGGAAAGATGAAGTCTTGAAGCAGTGAGCTTGAAGAAAGTTGTTTGGACTGATCAAAAGAAAAGACAGATCAGTAAAGTGTGCCCAGGGCCCATAACCTGTGAAACAGGCATGTGCGCAGCATACTGACTGTAGAGTTAGCGGGTTAGGCTAGACAAAGAAAGTTACTTCAGAGGTTAGAAGAACTCTATATTACTATACTACTGACCTAGACAAAGAAAGTTCTATGTAAAGAACGTTAGTCTAATAGTTAAGTAGATAGTATAGAATGCACTTACACTTCAGAGGTTAGAAGAACTCTGAAGTGGAAGAGACGAAACAGACACCCTTATATACTGTCCACAAGGGTGGTCTGTGCACTGGGAATAAGTCCACAAGTGCTGGACAGAGTCCAAACAACAAACATGAGGGAGAAAGGCCATTGGCCATTACAGAAATCACATGTTACATGGTGTATCAGTCAGCTACTGCGGAATGTGAGAAAGAAAGTAATAATGATAGTGTAAATAGTCCGAAACTCCGGTATCTAATCTAATCTACAAAGTAGCTAATCTAATCACCTGATGCCTGAAGCATCACCAAACATCTCCTGTGTTCAACACCTATCCCTCACTGCCACGCCGCAGCAACTAGAACCTCTGACGCCGGACGTCATGGAGGATCCGCTCCGTGCATTGGTCCGTATATGCGCCTTCCTCGCTTCTAATACCACGCGTGCATTGGGTTGAGATGAGCTCAGGGTGACTCCACCTTTGGCGGGTGTGGAACCGTATTTGGATGCTGTTAGTGTAGACCTTGTGCGCATTGACAAAGTGGTTGCGAAGAAACGGGTAGAGGAGGACAAGGAAGAAGAAGAGGAGGAGGAAGAAGAGGAAGAAGAGGGGGAGGACGAGGAGGAGAATGAGGCCACTGTAGCGGACAGCAGCCAGGCTTGGAAGGATACGGTTGGGGATCTGGATGGAGTTGCAGGTGGTGCAGACGCAGATAAGCGTGAAGGGCTGGTTCCCGTTCACCTTCATCCAATGCACGCACACGGTCCTCCCCCACCTCCCCCGTCCTGATCCCTAATTCCACTCCATCTCCATCTCCACCTCCACCCACCTCCACTGCCTGCACCCACCAGCAATGTCACTGCCATCAAGAACCCGTCCCCCCCCACTCTCCAAGGACCCCAGTATCACCGCCAATTCTAACACCAGCACCGTCATCAGTACCAGTATTAACACCATCACTGGCAACTAGTGATGTGCACGGCTCGGCTCAAAGCCGTAAGCCGGCTGTTTCTGAGCCGGAAAAAGCCGGGCCGACATAGGCCATGAAAACGGCTTCCAGCGGCCCACAGCTCAGGCTTAAGGTTTGGAAAGCCTGAAGCCACGGCTTAGGCCGTGGCTTTTGGTGGCTGAGTCATGCTTTCTATGAACCAGAATGCCAGTACAGAGATAGTCCAACATAATTGTGATTGCATTTAGATTTTAGATAAAACAATTGATGAGATAAAAATGCATCTTACATTAATCAAGATACTGAGTATATACATTGGAGGGAATAGACTATAGATAGGGGGTACCAGTGTTAGTCCGGTACAGCGAGCTGAATTTGCTGGTACAGTTGGCAATAGCACGGAAATTGACCTAGAGCAGAGTGAGCACGAATAAGAGTAAAAGTGATTGTTAAGTTCGCTTTTATGAAAACTAAGTTGAAGCAGACAAGTGGATGGAAAGGATCAAAACTGGATGATTAATTCTGAACAAACTACTAAGGCTTTTATACATTTTAGCTATAGGAGTAAATATAGGAGACATAAGACAGTAAAGTCAAAACTAGAGGCCAAAGATCTGGCCAGAGAGGCATACAATGTAAACTACAAGTCAATCAGAATGAAATGCAAGGCAAAGAATGCAAGACAAAGGGGCACGCGAAAGGAGCAGAACTGTAATGTACAACTGTAATGGTTTTAGTCGCACTTGCATAAAATCGAAATGAAATAAGATGATAATGGAGATATAAAATGTGTTTACTCTTCCGAACATGAAACCAAAATATCCGAAGCATCTTGAGTTGCCGTGAATGAACGCGGCGATAATCTTGTGTCCGAGTGCGATCTTGACACTCCTAAGATCCTTCTCCTCTGGCCAGGCCGGTCTGTCCGGAATGCACAATACAGCACTCCCCTTCAAGCGCGACAAATCCCAAGGTTTTGAATGTGAGTAGCAACCTTGTACTTGGGAAGCGCCTTTGTAAGGATGTCCGCGGTCATGTCTTCTGTGGGACAGTACTCGAGTTGAATTTGTTTATTGGTAATCGTTTGGCGAATAAAATGGAATTGAATGTTGATGTGTTTGGTGCACGCATGGTAGTTATCATCTTCTGCAAGTCGGATTGCGGCTTGATTGTCGCATAGTAGGGGTGTCGGAGTGAGTGTGATATCGAATAGGGACTTGAGAAGGCGTCGCATCCAAATGCACTCCTTGGCTGCATGAGTTGCGGCCACATATTTGGCTTCTGCGGTAGAAAGGGTGATTAGCTCTTGCTTTCGCGAAGCCCAAGAGACTGCTCCGCTGTCGATGAGGAAAGCGAAGCCGGATATTGCGTGGTGGTGTTCTTGTGACACTCCATCTGCGTCCGTGTATCCAATAAGGTCGTGCGCTTGATTACTGTAAGTGAGTTTGTATGACTTGGTACCGTTGAGGTAGCGAAAGATTTGTTTCACTGCTTGCCAGTGGATTTCACCTGGGTTTTTGAGGAATTGAGATAGCGTTGATATGGCAAAGGTGATGTCGGGTCGTGTGGCGACAGAGGCGTACATGAGGCTGCCAATAGCCTCGCAGTAGGGTGTCTTCTTCATATGCGCCGCTTCAGTAGCGTCACTTGGCGCGTCGGACTTGTTGTAGTATGCCCCTGAGACGATCGGGGTTGCGTATGGTTTTGAATCGCTAAGTGCGAATCTGGTGAGAATGGTGTCGATGTAGGCTGTCTGGGAGAGTGAGATAGTTCGCGCGTTACGGTTGCACGAGATCTTGATGCCCAAGAGCCAGTGGACAGGACCTAGGTCCGTGAGGGAATAACGGTCGTTAAGCTTGTGCTTGTATTCGGCGATGAATGTGTTGCAGCTGCCTGTGATAATGCAATCATCAACGTGGATCGCTAGAATGGTCAGGTGTCCTCTGCTGCAAGTGGAAAACACTCCGGGGTCGGCTTCATTGATGTGGAAGCCGAGATCGTTGAGAGCGCAGTACAGCATGTCGTACCACTTGCGTCTGGCTTGTTTGAGGCCGTATAGGGATTTGTGTAAATGCTTGACTGACTCCCCTTGAGTGTCGTAACCCGGGGGTGACTGCATGTAAATATCTTCATTGTCATCAAGCTCGCCATTTAGATATGCCCCGTTGAAGTCGAAGCTGTTGATCTCCCAGTCATGCCAGGCGGCCAAGGCAAGGATAGTGCGAAAGCTTGCTAGCCTGGCGATGGGGGAAAAGGTGTCGAAATAATCCACCCCAAACCTCTGGGTGAATCCGTGAGCTACGAGTTGCGCCTTGTACTTCTTGATGGTGCCGTCTGATTTCTGCTTGATGCGGAAAACCCATTTGCTGCCAACGATGTTCTTGCCAGCGGGGCGCGGGACTGTAGACCATGTTCCGGCCTTCTCAAGTGTGTCGATCTCGCGATCCATGGCTTCCTGCCATTTCGGCCAATCTTGCCAGGATTGCGCGTCTGAGAGTGTCTTTGGGTTGCCTTCTATATTGTTGATGGCGGCCTTCATAGCATCTTCACAATCTGCAGAGTAAGCAAACTTGGGGGTTACAGCACTAGAGGCGCTGTATCTCGGCCAGTCAGGATGGTAGTACCGGCGTGCCTTTTCACTGCCAGTACTCGGGTCCTCTTGTTCTTTGTAAGGCGATGCTTTGCCTCTAAGTTTTCGAGTGATGTAATATGAGGGTTTTGAAGTGCGCATTGACCTGCGTGTTGGTTCGGGTGCTGGTTCTTTGTTCTTGCCTTTGTCTCTCGGAGGTGGCGCCGGAGTCGGAGAGGGCGTATAGTAATCTTGTGCCTCTTCATCAGGCATTTCTTCTTCGCCGCTTTCTGTAGCATATGGTGGTTGCAGGCCTTGAGGGGACTGAGGAACAGAAGGCAGAGGGGAAGTGGTGGGTAGGAGAGGTGCCTTTTCAGAGGGCATTCCTCCTGGCGGGGAAGGTGTGGAGGCCTGTGTGGTGGTTCTGGAAAATGGCGTAGATGGCGTTGGGGGTGGTGCTGGAGCAGGAGGTGGTGGTGCCGGGGCTTGTACTTGCTGCGATGCAATAAAGTGCGGCGCTTTGCTGTAGATCATAACGTTAGGGTCTATAAACTTGACATTCCGCTCGACCGAGATGGAATTCTTGTGTGGCCAATAAATTCTGTGGGCATGAGTGCTATCAGCATCGTATCCCACCCAGTGTCCTTCTATGCCGCGTGCATCTAATTTTGAGCCTGCATCAGAGTGGACCCAAACGCGTTGTCCCCATTCTGGAACGTTTGATAAATTTGGCTTGCTGCTGTAGAGTTTCTCGAAAGGAGTTGTCGTCCCAAGAGCCCTAGTGGAGGTGCGGTTTTTAAGCCAAACTGTGTGAAAGAGTGCCTCGCCCCAAAGATATTTGGGCAGGCCAGAGTGGTGGAGGAAAGCCCGCACGCGCTTGAGGAGTCTGCGGTTAAGAGATTCTGCAACTCCGTTGTGCTGCAGGGTGTCATGAGTTGTGAGACGTCATTCTGTGCCTTGTTGTTGCAAGAGTTTGGTGAATTCTGATCCAGTGAATTCGCCACCGCAATCAGATCTGAGAGCCTTGATAGTTGCTCCATGTTGTGTCTGCGCCCAAGCTGCAAAGGTGCGGTAAGCTGGAAGAGTTTTGTCCTTGGTGCGCAAGACGTTGATTCGCATGAAGCGAGTATGATCATCTGTAAAAGTTACATAATATCTTTGTCCTCCAAGGCTGGCTATAGGAGAGGGTCCCCAGACATCGGAGTGGACTTCAGCTCCAAAGTTCTTCGCAGGAGGAGCAACTCGCTCGCTCCTGATTGCCTTGCGAGTCATTTTTGCATACTCACATGAATCACAGATAATCGGAGATCCGTCGTCGATGAGTTTGACGCCTTCGATCGTGTTGCTGCGGATGAGGCCTTGGATGGAGTCAGCCGAGATGTGGCCAAGACGCCAGTGCATGGCATGAATGTCGACTTGTTCTGCTGCACTTGCAGTAACAGTGGAGAGAATGGCGGAAGAGGCATGTTCGACCTTGTACAGGCCGTTGGTGCTTGTCGGGATGGTGCCGATAACTTTGCCCAACTTGTTCGTGATTTTGCATGTGTCTTTGGTAAAAGAGACTGATGAACCGGCAGCGGCGATCCGGGCGATCGAGATAATGGTGAATGCCATTTCTGGCATGTGCAGTGTGTCGCGAAGGAGAACTGGCGTAGTGACGCTGCCGTTTGGAACTTCGATCTGCAGATCGCCGGCACCTATCGCATAGAAAATACGATTGTTAGCTGCTAAGATAGGACGCAGGGTAATGGTGCAATAATTGGTGAATTTCCCTTGATAGGGGGACATGTGTCTTGATGCTCCTGAGTTGTATAACTCGACCTCAACTTCTGAGCATTTGACTTGACTTTCGGCGTTGTAAGCCGATTGCGGTGTAAAATCAGTGTCATCGATTTCTTCAATGGCGGCCCATGCTTCAATGTCCACATTGGATAAACTTGCACTCTCCACAGCCTTGTGGTTGTTGCGCCCTCTGGAGTTGTTAGCTTGTCCTGGCGCCTGCAACTGCAACTGGTTACTGCCTGCTAACATCCGGCACTCAGACTTGTAGTGCCCTTTCTTCTTGCAATAGAAACATTCAATATTGCGCTTGTCCTTCTTCTTCGACGTGTTTGCTGTGAGCGCTTCTTCTGGGCCAGACTTGCCCTTGCCGTTCTTGATAACGTGTCGATCGTACTCATCGGTTGCCAGGCCAATGACGCCATCCAGGGTGATAGTGGCAGTGGTGAAATGCCCTATTGAACTGATGGTGTTTTTAGTGTTTTCATATGAAGCGGGGAGGGAATTGATGAGAATGGCATAGTATTCTTGATCACTGAGAGTCTTCCTGTTGGCTGATAGATCCTCCCGCATAGAGTGCATCCTAGTGAAGTGTGTGCGAATGTCCTCAGTTTTGTCGTATGTCACGTTCTTCAGCTTGTTGCTCATCTCGATCAGTACCAACTCTGATCACGTCTGGTAAATCTTCTTCACAGCATCCCATACCTCCATGGCAGTTGTATTGACTTTGACTCGATTGAATACGTGGTCGGGAACTGTAACTGCGATCAGTTGCTTGAAGGCTGATTCTTCTACTCTCCAGCGGCGCTCCGGAGTCATGCCATTGATGACGCCAGCTTGAGTGTAGGAAGCGGGAATGTTGGTATGGGTAAGATGTTCGTCCCATTGATTTGCGTCGAATGTCCAAAGCATCTTGTCTCAGTACGTGACCCAGTTCGAGCCATCCACGGCTAACTTGACAACGTTGGTGCGTAAATCGATGCTCATATCGGTGAAAGTGATAAGTCAATAACGGGTAGATTAGGGATACATGCTTTAGAAAATTCGGCTAATTTCTTGATTTAATTTGCAACTCCAGGGCCCATAACCTGGAGGGAATAGACTATAGATAGGGGATACCGGTGTTAGTCCGGTACGGCGAGCTGAATTTGCCGGTACGGTTGGTGATAGCACGGAAATCAACCTAGAGCAGAGCAAGTGCGAATAAGAGTAAAAGCAATTGTTAAGTTCGCTTTTATGAAAACTAAGTTGAAGCAGACAAGTGGATGGAAAGGATCAAAACTGGATGATTAATTCTGAACAAACTACTAAGTGTCACGGCTCTATTTTATTTTTCCTTTTCTTTTCTCCCCTTTGGATCACATGACTGTGGGAAGATTACCCAGCAGTCTCAACACATGATCATGGGAATGTAGTCGTGACATGGATCATGTGACCGAGTCACATGTAATAGTCACATGCTGCTTAGTCAGCACAAGAGCCACTCAACAATAACAAGTCGATTCTCTATTGTGTTTACCACAATAGGCAAGGCCCCACAGTCTAGACGGTTCTAGACCAAGTGGAGCTGTTATCAAGATAAGAGGAGTCCAGCCTAGAAGGTTCTAGGTAAGTGGAGCTCTAGATAAGGGCCCAGGTTGGGCCATGGCCAATTTTAGCACAGAATCATATGTATCAGTAGATAGACGTGTTCCAGACCTAAGGGCTAGACTACATATCAGTTATCTACTCCACAATGACGTCATTATGACATCACATTGTGGAGCATGATCAGTCAGCAGAGTAAAGCAGCTTACGAATCACAAAGATAAGGCTCAGTCAGCAATACAGCTGACTGATACTTGCTGATTCTTGCTTACACTTACTGCTTACCTTGTTACACTGAGAAATGTATATAAGACCCTCTGTAACAGCCTGTAGCCCCCATCTTGTCCTCTTGGGGCTGCAGGTGAGTAACTATCTACACGAGTTCGATACATAGTGCTAATGGTATACTGCCTCCCTGTGTGACTCGATCCTTTGGATCTTGTCCTCTTGGGGCTGCAGTTTCTTCCGGTTTCAGAACGCCGTCATCGTGGTTGCAAAACCACAGTGGGTGACACAGTTCCCGGTCATTACTTGATGCGTGACGTTTGCCTCCGCGGTACGCCCAATGACTTAGGTCATTTCCTTTTGCCCTTCCTGTTTCTAAGTGTACATGGAGCTTCACCCGTTACACTAAGGCTTTTATACATTTTAGCTATAGGAGTAAATATAGGAGACATAAGTAGTGAATAGCAGGGGTAACCCCTGGGTATCTTCATTGGTACCCGTACCCGTACCCGTACCTGTCGCTACGGGTATGGGTAACCCGCGGGTCACCTGCGGGTTGCCTGTGTTAAATGCGT
>WTXG01000264.1:0-48727 GCA_022496185.1 Multifurca ochricompacta | reverse complement strand
ATGGGCCCAAGACACGCTTGCCATTTCGGGGATGAGGAGCAACATATACGATAATTTCTTCGTCATCGTCAACGTCGTCGCCTAATACATGAGCCTCAGGGCGATCGACGGGGATGCGATTACCAGACGACGGCGACTCTCGTATTGGTGATGGCTTGGTATCAACATAGAAGGCGGTGGATTGGTCTTCGACTGTTATTTCCGCAGTCTGGTTTTGCGATCGCACAGCGCTCGTACCAGTGGTTTTATTCAGGAAGGCAGATCCTGCTTCGGTTAACTTCCCTAAGTCCGCAAAATCGATCTCCAGGAGTTCTTCCGAGTCGGATGGTAATTCAGATGAATTTTGGCCTGCACCACCGCCATGGAAGATTCTATAGATCCGCTCAGCTGTTGGAACATGGTCCACCTCTTGTTCACCTTAAAAGAAAGCAATTAGTATTATTAAAGTCATGTAGCAAAGGGGCAGGTACACCAACCTGATTCTTCGGCTACAGGCTTGAATATTTCCTCCTCCTCGAGAAAAAGTGTTGGAGTCGCCTTGGACCGCACGAAGGTAATGGGCTTCAAGAGCGGTCTGTCTTGATAGAGCAACTGTGAAAGAGACGCATTTCCGTAGCGTAGTTTCGATTTAAAATGGCTCTCCCGGTCGCGATCTTTCGGACCCAATAACTGATTGACCCACTGACCACGCCCACGTTGTAGCCTGTTTCCCCTCGAGGAAGAGCTGCTGGCTTGTACAGGACTTGAGCGCCTTAAGTAGCTGTCAGAGTCCATGTCATCAAAAATCGGTATTCTTCCTCCATTCATTTCATGCGCATTGCGCCTACCCCTGGGGTCTGCGCTGATAATGAAGCTTTAAAGGTTTGCCAGAAAAATTGGACGTACGAAAAGGCGTAGAATCAATGACGAAATCACCATCAATTTCGTGTATCGCCATGTAGCCTAATCCACGCCCTCTTCCTCTGCCGTGACCTCCACGTCCTCTACTACCACCACCGCCATCACCGCGACTGAAGCCCCTACCCCTGCCAGGGTAGCCGCGGCCTCCACCACGCCCACGTTGTTTTCGGCCCGCCATATTTCCGCGCCACGGCTCGAATAGCCCACTACACGTCTAATTGACTGACGCTGACGCAAAATCAAAGGCAGTCGGTTGATTTTTCTGTCCCTTGAGATCTGAATTAACGGAACAGGTTGGTGCTCTGGATAGTCGCTGGCCAAGGTGGGGGCTGTGGCTTGAGAAGTCGACTGCGTGCGATTGGCCTGGGCGACACCGGACCGGTCGGACCGGCAGCTTCGTTGTGCTTCTGAGGAGGAACTCAACGTTAACGTTACTAGCTGTGACCAGACCATCATGAACATCCCAGAACAAGTTCTTCACGACCGCGTTAATCTCATCCGTCTCACGAGACGCCTCGAGAACTCAGTCAATGAACATAATTGGGATTCCGAACCAAGTACAGCGCTTTGGCTCAAATCGGAGGGATTACTTCAGGTGAGCCCGTTCCTAACTTACTTTTTCACACATAGCATGTAGATTCAATATGTGGTTGGCCCATGTCTAGCAACTTAAACATGCAAGGAAGCTATTGACTAATGTGGAGTTCTATAATGAGGCCCACCCCTCATCGTGGGTTCTTTCCTGGTTCTCGAGTCAACTTTGGCTTAAATTAGCAGTCATGCAGAAAACTTAAGCGACGTCTCACAGACATTCGTGGCTTACTGGACAAGCTGGACGCATTCATGCTATCAGTGAATGAGGTACGTCGTCACCAATCCTGCAGACGTACTTCTTCCAAGCTCAGCCGTGAGATGGATCTAGCGGGTCGCCCCCGAGCCTCCACGATTTGTGCCTTTCCTTTCCACCTTGCCCTTTTCACCTCCATCTTTCCAAAAATCCGATTTGCCAGTAGTTCAGCGCCTAGCCCCACCGTCTGACATCACCACTGGTACTCTCCCGGAGGTGGAGCCTGTAGCAGAAGTCGACCTGCTTCTTGGTTCTGCCGACGATGATCCAATTTCCCCGGGATCCACAGCCGGTGCAGGTGCTGCAGCGACATCCCTTTTCCCTCCCAAGTTTGGCGCGTCTGCCTCGTTCTCGACGGCTGACGTTGCACCCACACAAGCACTAATGCAGCATAGCACGGCGCTGCAAGAAGAACTCTCTGCGCAGCTCGCACAAATGGCCGGTCAACTTCGACGAAACGCCGAGCATTTTTCGAACGCACTTGCCGCGGATCAAGCGGTGCTGCGCAATGCAGAGGAGAAGACGGGGGCGAATTACGATGTGATGAAGCGAGAACGTGTTCGGCTGCGCGATCACCGTGGCAAGAGCCTCGGAACAACGTGTCTGACAATAACGAGTGTTCTCGTCGTTGCAATTGCGTTTCTGATCACCTTCTTTATTATTCGGTTTACATGAGTGGGCCCATACAGAACTCTTAGTAATTATATTATCCCCAACAAGCTGGGTAACTGCCCCTTATTCTTTATGGCGATAGCCTATCCTACACAAAGTCAAGCATTGCATTGAGAGACAGAACGCAGTACGGGTGTCTGGCTTAGAGAAAGGGTTGGACGCTTTCAGACGTCCGGTTGGTGTTGCGCTGCCTGGACAGAAAGGGGGAGAGAGTTCTGTGTTCCGGTGTGTGTCCAAGTGTTGACTCGAAAGGCTCTCATTGACGTTGACAAGACTCTCATTGACATTGACAAGTCTACCCCCCCTTCGTCAAAGTGCTAACAGCCAGCCATGCTAACAGCCATCCAACCGAGTCAGACTCATGCGGTGGCGGAAGCGCGGAGGCTGAACTGCTTATATAAGCCTTTGGTGGTGTGTTGGTGTGGCATGGATGGCCATGAGGCAACCATTATCCCTTTGCCCCTTTGACCTTGACCACTCCGTTATACGCTATACATTGTTAACTCAGTAAAACCCCCCTCTAAGATCTTTATCGCAGCTTACTAGTAGTAAGCCTTTTAACATACCATGAGATTGACCATTCCTCTCCTCGTCGTCGGCGCTGGTTTCGGTATGTCCTATCATATCACGAGATGTGCTTAGTTTGCGACTCATCTCTGGGGGTTCTGTTATGTAGCCACCGCCAATCCCCTCAGAGTCATGATTGCGACCACAGAGGTTTCTGCCTTCCGCTTGGGCCATCCTGCCACAAATGTGGGTCCTGCTGTCAGCGCAGACGTCAAGCCAACCAAGATGCGCCATCTCTGCAAGAACATGCAGAAAGCGGTTCAGAATACGGCCTCTCGTATCCTCAGCGCCATTGGCATCAGTGGCCCCTCGCTTTCCGTTACCACCCCCGTCCCTGAGGGTGGCATCAGTCGCGTTCAGATCACCCATCATAAACTTGTTCCGATCCCGATGATCGAACCCTTTATGGTCAATGCGGGAGGCAAGCCTCCCCATCAGGATGTTTCTGTGATGCATTATGGAGTGCACAAGGACATCAAGGACACTCATTATCGCGGCCCGTTACTCCACCGCGTTCACCGTGCTCTGATGTTACTCGGACCTTGGGAGGGGCGTATTGTCGCCTTTGTCCTCGGTGAGTGGTATCAATGAGTGGGTGGGATGACTTGTGCTGATTGCGCTTCTTGATGGTAGGATGCGGGATAGGCGTACTTTTGCGTATGTTCTGGGTCTTGACCGTCTTGGCTGTGCGTGCCTTCCGCAGTACCCCTGAGCCCGAGGAGGAAGCGATATTTGTGTATACAGATGAGGCCCCCGTCTACATAGAGATCAACGAGAAAAGGGGGTCTGAAGCCACCATCACTGAGGAGAACCGAGCCTAGGTAGTAACCAAATTGATTCTTTCAGCCTCAATCGATCCAGGCCATATCGTTCTTCTTTTTCTTACAAAGAATATCAGTTTCTTACTACGGAATTCCCGAATACTCTGCTCCCATGACAAATATATATATATCGATTGTGGTTACTTTTACTTTTACTTTTACTTTTACTTTGCCGTTGCCAATGTCCCTAGCTAGCCCTAGCCCTAGGCTCAGAAGAAATGAAATGAATGGACTTGACTTGACTAAATTCACGTGACTGTTGGATGTGTGACGAGAGGAGAGGAACGGAGGCGGAGGAAGCCTGATCCCTGAACCCCTCCTCCACCCACTTTTTTCCACGTTCGTCCCCGGCGTTTGTGTCAGCCCACATCACTAGTCATTCTTGATTACCCTTAACATTCTTCTCTTCAAGTAACGACCCAGTTTCCTCCTTATCGTCCCTGTTGTTGGTGGTTTTGAAATATCAGACGTTTCCTTAAGGGTACGTGAACATGCTCTGAGAAACGTGGCAACTGCTCATACCCGTGCACAGCCCCACCTGCTGTGGGTCGTTCCATGTCGGTGCGGCAAAACAAAAAACGTAAAGCGAAATCAAACCGCGAGCGTACCATCACCGCGCTTACCATCATCGAAGATATTCCCTCCCACTTGAAGCGGTCTCCTTTTTCTATCGCAGACCACGATCAGGTACAACCTACTGCTCCACTTACCTTTCCGTTCCCCGTCACATCGTCATCTGGTAGTGTTGTAGGCAACCCTGTGGCCGCTAGCCCTCAAGTCGTCGCCTCACCGATTTATTTGCATCATCCGAGTGTCCGTTACGAATCATTTCTAGCAGGAATGCAACACCCCCAGCAGGCCCATTTTTTCCCCCAATCCCTCCCTTCCCCCAGGCCAGGGTGACCTGGAAGCTCTCGAGCGCCTCAAGGACACCATAAAGAACAATCAACATGAGATTTTCCGTGCGGTACCGCGGCCAGCTGCGCTTGCCAGCTTATACAAAGGCCCGTTACCATCCTTGGCCCTGGTCCCCGTACACGCTGAACAGATCCCAAACAACTCATCCGAGAAACCCACGACAGCGTCCTCTAGCCCGGGCTTCACTGGTGACGCTCACCATTCTTACTCTTCGTCTGCTATTCAGAGTGCCACATCAACCAGAGATCAAGGGAATGTTAGCGCACCTTCGAGGTCGGGTATTTATAGCAACATGGTGCGCGTCCCTTCACGTCCCACATCTTGACGACTTTATTCACTGATTTCAACCTGCGTAGGTTTCTTCTACTCCGGTAGATTCTCGAGACCAAAATCGTCCCATGACTGACGGTCACACAGGGATGCAATCACATCCTGATGACCGTCACCGCCCAATTGCACCCTCTCAGCTTAGATCCTCTGCTGAAAATGCTCTGAACGACGTCAATGGTGGTAGTACGGAACCTTCCCGCCGTGATAGTGCAAGCGATATGCAGTCAATTCCGCCACAGCTGCTTTCTTCTCCAGAGAGGCGTCGTTCTGGTGGTGATAGCGATCGCCCTCCTGCCTACGCATCAGATAGAGAGCGACTACCATCTCGTGAAGTGCGGCCGTATGAACGTGAACGAGACTGGGAGAAAGAGCACGAGGGTGATCGGATGCATGAACGAGATCGCGAGAGGGAAAGGGAACGAGACCGGCGCTGGAGTTTGAGTGACCCTCGACGCCCCGATTCTGACCGAAGACCTTTTGACAATGACCGACGTCCTTCGTCTGATGATCGACGCCTTCCAAGCTATGACCGTCGCCCGCCTCATGTGGTTGATGAAAGGCGACCACTGCCTAACGATGACAGACGTCCTTCTTACCTTGAAGATAAACGTTCACCTGGTTTTGTTGACCGACGCTTGCCTGATGATCGTCACTTTGCTGACTATGAACGTCGTCCGCTATCAGAAGAGAATCGCTTTGGGACCGCCCAATCTCAAGATCCTTCCCAAGAACTTCACCTCGGAAACGAGAGGCGGCTTAGTGCAACTCTGGCTTCGAAGACTCGAGTGCCCGCGGCTCTACCGTCGTCTCCTGCTCCTTCCTCTGGTATTGTTGGTACTCCTGCTACTGTTTCTATGGCTTCTGGTCCTCTTGATCCCACTCAAGGCCGTGTTGTGACTGGCGAACGTCGACCTACTCCTGCGGGGGGTTCTACCTCGTCAATGGCTTTTGACAGTCAACGCGTTTCGACTTCGCGCTATGTGGTGCCCTTGGAGGAACGTTCAAACCAGCTGTCTTCCTTACCCGAACGTGTCTCAAGTAGTACACACCCCAGCTAGGGCAGCGATCCGAATCGATGCGGCCTGGGATACTTGTAGAAGGGCGCTTATCGAAGCCTCTGGAAAACCTTAGTGTCACCCCTGCTTCTTTGGGAGGAAGTACGAATCAAGCAGCTGAAGATTTGTCGCGCGCCCGCGTTTCCGAGCCTTCGCACGCCATTGACTCACGTCCTGGAATGAATAGTGATCGAGAGCGCTTTTCCCTTTCTACTGCAGATGATCGGACGCGTTCTGTACCTGCTGCCTACTCTCATGCGCTTTCTGTTGGCCGAGATGAATCTAGACTTCAGCCGCCACCACCGCCTCCGCCTCATGTCTCCACTCCTTCAGGGGTATCATCTGCGCACTCGTCGTTGCCCCTTCGTGCTCGTGAGCCTTCGCGTGAACGGCCGCCTCCCAATTTTCGACCCTATTTTCGCTCTGAGTTTAGCCGCCCTACTGACGATGACCGCCGTCTAGACGTGCACTCATATCCCTCTGGTGATGGCTTCCGGCGCTATGATGAACGTGGGCGTTGGTCCCCCCCACCTTATGGAGATAGACGCAGCTATCGTGAATTCTATGATCGTGATCGAACTTCTTGGGATAGCAGCAGCAACAAAGATCGTGCTCGTGATCGCCCGCAACCTCCACCACAACTTGCGCCTTCTCACTGGGAACGGGAACGAGAACGAGAACGAGAACGAGAGCGTGCACGGTATCCTGAGCCTTCATATACTACTAGCGGTCCAGAAAGGAGGTTTGAAGATCGCGAGCAAGGGAACCGTGAGAGGTGGTATCCATCGTCTTATGATGACCCATCACGAAGGCCACCGCCGCCGCCGCCGGCGTTTGATACCTTTTCGCCTCGTGGACGCCCTCGTAGTCCGGGCTCTCCTCGTGAGCACGGTGAGCTGCGACCACCGCCACTAAAGAGGGCACGGGATGATGGCTATGTCACGGGAGAAGAGTATTATTCTCATCGTTCATCAGCTCCGCTTAACATTCTATCGGGGAAGGAACCTCTACCGCCACCTCAACCTATACCGATACCAGTACCGATACCGATACCTCGTCCTGTATCACCACCACTACTATCACAATTACCACTACCACCTCAACAACAACAACCACCACTACCACCACCACCGTCTTCGTCTTCGTCTTCGTCGAGGTATAATAATCACAGTCGATTGCCTCCTGTAGAAAGTTACGTGGGAACGTATGGTGGATATGAGCGTAGTGGTCCTGGTTATGTTAGGGAAGGTCCAAGATGAAAAAACTAACGGGGCGGAACTCCCTTCCCCTACCCCCTCTCTGTCCTAATTGATGATGATGATGACGCCAAGCGCACTGTGCCGTGGATAAGATGGATCTATTTGGTGTGCGCAAAGTATAATTAAACATCTAACAATGTTTTTTTTTTTTTTTTATACTACGCTTTTTTTGGAGTATATATATATATCTCTTTTTTTTTTTTTTCTTGTATTAAGGTTGGTTTTTAAATGATGATGACGAGTCGACATCTTAAAAAAAAAGCTGCTGATAATTTTTTCAATTCAATTGGGGTCTTAAATTGAATTATTGACGACTCGGTTGCTGTACTACTGCTGCTACTCTCTACCCCTAGCGGTAGGGCGGGACAGGGCGGATGAACAAGCGGACAGTGGGGAGGCGGCTCCCAAGTGGAGACAAGTGACAGTACGATTGAGGCCGCCCGTTTTAAAAAGAAAAAAAAAAAACCGCTTTGACTTTGACTTGTTTAAGGGGGTCAACCAAAAAAAAAAAAAAAAACATCTTCAAATATAAAACGAGTAGAACATCCCCCATCTCCCATCTCCATCTCCATACATCTATCTATCTATCTAATCTCGCGCAGCGTCAAATAAATAAATAAATAAATCCCAGGCACTGTTTGTTTGTTTGACGCCCGCTTTTTTTTTTTTTTTTTTCGAAAAGGAAAAAAGGAAAGAAGAGGAGGAGGAGAGGAGAGGAGAGAGAGAGAGGTACTTTTTTAAAATCTCGTTATTTACTAGTGCATTCGTTCAACTAAGGGTATTGTAAATTTGTGGGGGGAGATGGTACCCAAAAAGAAAAAAAAAAACATCGTCATCGTCATTGATGAGCTCAGTGTGAACACGTTAAGTTGATGGGGGGGAAACCTCATTTTGGAAGACGTCATTTCACAGATCCCCAAACGCACGCTCACACAAGCATACACAAGGGGGGTGGGGATAGCCCGGGGGATAGCCCACCTGAGCTGAGCACGAGACTCATTAGGGCGTCTAGTACTAGTACCAGTACTAGTCTCTCTTTTGTTTTTTTTTCCCTTGTCACAGGGGCGGGGGGTAACCCCCCACTACTGGAAGTGGTTTCGAGGAACCAAAAGTTGCCCAAACCAAAGTTTTATCATTCCATTATTCTGAGGAAAGCTAACCAAAGCCTTCATCCAGGGGGGGAGAGGCAACGAACTTTGCGAAAGATTAGATCTATCGGATCCATCGATCATCATTCATTCTTTTTAGTTTGCTCTGTGTGTGTGGGGAGTGTGGGGGGGGAAGGGGGAGGGGGAAGAAAGAGATGGTGAAGACGTCATAACATATACAATACTATTATTGTCATCATACCCCACACAACTGGATAACCGTTGAGAAGCCGCAAAGAAGAATGTAATGTAAAAAATAAAATAAAAGGGGGACCCTCAATTCCTACTTTACGTGTTTCTTCTACAGTTCTTGACGGTTTGTGGGGAAGAAGAAGAGCGAAGCTAACCGAAGCGAACCCCACTAACCGACCAAGTGGAATTGAAAGAAGTGGCGAGGCGAGAACTTGCTTGATGATGATGTATTCGATCGACGATTACATCACATACATACATACATACACGCGCACACGCACACTCACACACACACCAACACGGGGTAACCTATTTCCTTACGCAATATATTCAAATCCAATCAATTAAAAAGAAAGAGAGAAAAAAGAGAAAAGAATGAACGTCACACGGCCGAGACAAAAACACCCGGTCAATTACATCGTGACTTGCGTCAGCCGACCCCCGATCATTGACTGGCAAGAGTTAAGCCGTGCCGTTGCGATATGAGACGCCGGGACGGGGACAAACGGATGGGGGGGGGGAGGGGGGGGTTTCACACCCATGCATTAAAACATGCGTCTTTTTCCAACTTTTCCATATACACACACACATACATAAAAAATATCAGCAGTGGGGGGGAGCAGTTGAGAGTTGAATCTACCTACCTAATTATTGTGCCTTCATGTGAGGAGGACTTGGAAGGGGTAAATTAGCTCATTATTGAGCCACCTACCACACACAACCCGAATAAACGGGACGGGGACGGGGCCCGGGTTTGAGTTTTTTTTTTTTAGTTACACCTCACTTGTCAGCTGATCTTGATGAAACTCACACATACAGAACCCGTGTTCAAATCACAGTACCAACTCACACTATTTTTTTTTTTCTTTTTCTTTATCATGATGAAAATATCTTAGTACTCAACCCATCCCACCCTTCCTTCCCCGAAGAAACGGGGTGGTAGTGGTGGTGGTACGAAAGGGCGAAGTAGAAATGAAGCGCAAAATGACTGTGCCGTCACTCCCGGTGTTTCGAGTTACCTTTCTGTCGTGTGACGCAAAAAAAACATTGTTCCTTGAGCGGTTCCGAGTTCGAGGTTCGATTCGTTCGTTGGTGGGGGTGTGATGGGGAGAGTGTGTGTGCATGTGTGTGTATGTGTATGTGTATGTGTATGTGTATGTGTATGTGTGTTTGTGTGTCTGTGATGGAAGGTGATCCCTGGGGTTGATGGTTGATGAACGCGCCGGAGCAGCGCAGAAGAGGAACCCCGGAATGTCACTCACTCTCCCCCTTCGTATTCGTAGTTGATTCTAATTATTTTGCAGAGTAGCCTGGACAAAATGATAAAACGCATTTGGCGATGGCGATGATGATGATGATGATGATGAACCGGCGTGTTGTCTGTTTCTTTTTTCTCCCAGGTCCCATAATCCAAACAAACAAAACAAACAAACAAAATCCTTACGTGGCTTCAAATTCCTTTTTTTTTTGGCCCTTGGGGGTATTTATTTTTGGGTCTGGTTTGTTTACTGTTCTAGATTCATTCTCTCTCTAGTCCTTAGTCCATCAAATCAATCGATGATTCGAGACCGCGTAACTAACTGTGTGTGTGTGTGTGTACATGTAGTACTATATGGAGCCCTACAGGGGAGGGATACTATTTGCGTTTGCGTCACATGTCCTTGTGGGGGTTTTGTTTTTCAAACCCAAACGATCCAGACCGACCGATGTGCCAACATTTTCACCACCACCATCAGAGGAGTGACCAAACACTTTATTATCATGAAAAGGCTGTGAGCGGCCCAAAACAACGAAAAGAGAAAAACGCCCAAAACTGGCAGCTGAAAGCTCCAGAGCACTGGGATATACCATCACACATCATCACGCATCACGCATCACGCATCACACATCCACATCACAATTTGCTTGCTTTTGTTGTCTTGTCTTGTTTTGTTGTTTTATTATGATCATACACGAAAGAGAAGGAAGGTGGCTTATAATATAAAATGGTGTGGGCTGGCAGTGTCTATATACCGTTCTAATGGAGCCTGTAGTAGGTAGTTGTAGACAGGCATCGGACACTGACTAAGGGATAGAGTTCATTCATTCATTCCGCTTTGTGCGCAACACACACAAACACACACAAACTTTTTCGATCACACGTTTGGGTAAGTGCTTTTCCATTTCCTATATATTTCTACGATCCTTTCCTTCCCTTCGGTGTGACTCTCCAAAGGTGTTTGCCTTAAAAAGCTTGCTTTGGGGGGGTGGGGGGTGGGGGAAATGAAGACCCGTGTGTCTAAAAGTGTAAAAAAAAAAAAAAAAACGATCGTAGCGTAGAAGTAGAGAGAAAGAGATTCCCTTAAAACCCCCTACTACTTTCTGGGGGTAAGTCGGACGCGAGGGATGTTAATCCGAACGAACGAGAGTGAGACAAGGTTTTTTTTTTTTTTTTGTGGCAGATCATTGAAAACTAACAAGCGCAAAGATAAAGGGGGGAAACAAAACACATCGATAACCTTTGCGCGCACGGGA
This sequence comes from Multifurca ochricompacta, assembly GCA_022496185.1. Lineage (NCBI taxonomy): Eukaryota > Fungi > Basidiomycota > Agaricomycetes > Russulales > Russulaceae > Multifurca > Multifurca ochricompacta. The sequence continues at coordinate 37,504 of WTXG01000264.1, read as the reverse complement.
GACGATTTTTAGAATTAAAAAAAAAAAAAAAAAAATACATTTTAGTATATAGTGTGAAGTGGTGATGATTGAACCCAAGAAGGAGGAGCGGTTTCACTCGCTTCGCTTCGCTCTCAATCGGCACCCAAAAATAAAAAAAGATAACGATAGACTTCAAAAACTAAAATGGTTTACATTATGTATGTGTGGGGAGTAGTAGTAGTAGTAGTAGTAGTAGCAGGGATAATGGCGAAATTCCCGCAACAAGCGCTGTTGAATAGCAAAATCTACGCAAAACCACCTCACACCCCCACTCATCTCCATCCCCCGTCTCCATCTCCATCATCTCCAAAGAAATGTACTTCTAAAATACCCGTCTTGGGGGGGGGTACGTACGTACGTACGTATGTGTGTGTGTATATATATGTGCAAATAGAACATCATATATCATCATTGAAAGTGAGAAGTACTAAGTAGAGTTAGAGGACCAAGAATACAAGCAAGCAATGAGGAGCGAGACGGTGGACGTTTTCACACGTAAATGTCGTATTTGCCCCTCTCCCCCCCCCCCCCCCCGCTCGTCCCCCCTGCCACACGTAAAAACTACAACCTGAAAATTGGCATTCAGGCCCCCCCTCAACAACGTGCCCGAAACCTAGGGGGGGGGGGGGGGGGAAACAGAATGCGTCATCCCGCCACAAACCTGGGGGAGGTAAGAAAGCACTTCTTTTGATCACAGGCATCATCCTTCGGGGGCGCCAAAAAAAAAAAAATCTTCATCATTTCTCGTGAAAAAAAAAAAAACGAACCAGGAATCGAACCATCAAAGCGGGGGGGGGGGGGGGAAGGGGAACAAGACCCAAAGGGTGGCCACACACACACAAAAAATACCATGAGGGGAGGGGCGACCAAAGACGCGCGGAATGTGATCATGCGGTGGGCGCTGCGCGTGTGTAGGGGGACCAGGTGTGGGTCATTGAGAATGGACGAAGTAAAAGAAATCGTTGCGTGGCTTGACAAATGAACAAGTACTTGGTGTGGATTATTACAGTTGTCTTCAGATGGGGGGAGGGAGGGAGGGGGGTTTGAACCAGGATGTTGCAGTTTGTTGTCTAAAGTTTTGTTGGGAGGAAACTTCATAGCCATGTCCGGTGATACGACAGCGTGAGAGGAAAAGCCATAGCTCGCAAGGTGTCTTCGTATAAACACACAGCGCTCACGCGCCGCCACCGCCGCCGCAGTCGTAGTTCAACGTCATGAGATATAGAGAAAATATCGAAGAAACCTCAGCCCATAAAATAAATATGTTGACATTGGTGTGGAATTTGTTGATAAAAAAAAAACGTTTCTTTTTTTTTGAGAACCACAAAGTGAGACATTTTGGCTCATGACTTGGGCAAGTAGTTAGACGGAAAAGAGGAAATTGACACCAAGGCACTGACTAAGGGGTCCAACTCGTTGAAAAAAAAAAGAATATAAGGGTCTGGTGATGATGATTGCTCAACGTGCCTCAAGAAACGCATTCGTTATTTGCCCCATCTAGGGAGACTGATTGCTCCATGCCAGAACACCGGCACCTTAAAGCTTCCACCCTGCATGTTATTCCACATGCTCACAGTGCCTGACGCTCTTGTAGAAGGGTCATACTGTTCATTGTCCGTGTAATACGCCGACTGTATTTTTTCCGAGAGGGGGGGGGGAAAGGGATTTACGAAATGAGAGAGAGAGCCGTTCGCCATTCGTCTTGTTAAGCCTTTATGTTATTAAAGAATAGGGTGTGTGTGGTGGAATCGGACCGAAATCAACTTGATGTTTGTGCATAGGACGCATGGGGAAGCTACAAACAACCCCGCTTCACCTTTCACCCCCCCCCTCCCTCACAAAACTCCGTAGCGGGAATGAGAAGCAGACACGTTCAAGTTTAGGAAAAGGGAAGTGAGGGTTGGTTGGTTGAGGGTGGTGGAGGTGGGTTACGTAAACCCTCAAGCTAAAGGACGACCAGGATCCTTAGTGAGGTTGGACGAAACGATACCAGGAAGGGGCGCGACCCAATATTCGATTTATTTGATGGGAGGAGGCACTAGAGTTATCCGCAGGATGGGGAGAGGTTCGCCAACTCTAGAACTAGAACTAGAACTAGCCAAGTAAAGGTGAGCACCATGTCTGGGATTGGGGATTGGGGGGTTGGGGGGGGGCGCTCTATTATCAAGTGCTTTCAATATAAGGAATATCCACAATACACGAGTGACTTCTTTGATGAATATAATGCTTCGTGCAGTGTGGCGGCGATGACGTCGACTGCGGGTAAGGGAAAGATTGGATTTGTGAAAGGGTAATGGATGAACCGTGGGATGCGGTCAAGGGTCCGGACGAGTAAATTTATTTTTGGGCTTCACACAAAAAAAGTGTGGTACTCATATGCGGCGTGTTGGTGTTATTGTATATTGTCTGCATTTGAGTGTACCGGAAATTGTTCAGGTGGTAAGCTGGTAAGCACCGCTTCAGGAACTGTGTTGAACATCGCCCTTTTCCGATTAAAGGGTAGAGAGTCTAGAGTAAGTAAGGCGGTACCAACACAAAGTATTAGGGAAGATAGCGGCGGCTGTAAAAAAAAGTCGATAATATGGGGGAGAGAGGAGGGAGGAACAAGGAGCAAAAAAAGCGCAAGGGAAGGGTAACCGAATGTGAGTGGCGTAGTGTTCGGGTGAGGTCACTTGAATACACATACAAAGAAGCCGAGGGCGAATCCCCGAATTCGCGGGTTTTCCCTCTGGCGTAAACTTGACTTCACCTTTCACTCATGACCCGTACCTGTGTGTGTGTGGGAGGGGGGCTAAACATGAATTGGGTATTGGCAGTTCCGTGTATCGGAACGCCCTCGGGCAATGCGTGCAAGGGAGCGAGATGGTCCGTGAATCCCGTTGTTCATCATTGGAAGAGCCGAAGTTGGAAAATGCTGACCGGTAGAGTTGCGATTCAGGATTAGGTTTAACCCATGGGAGGTAAAAATGGATCCATGACGGCTTTTACTTTTGTTAATGAGGAGAATATGCGGTTGTCACGGCGTTGTGTCCGGCTGGTCTGTCTGGTGTCTTGAGGGAGTTGTGTTTGGTATTATTTTTTGTTTTTGTGTTTTGAAAACACGTGCACGTGCACGACGAACTAGTGAAGGGGGACGGACCGGAGCCAAGTAGTAAACAATAAAGTTTATGTATGTTTATGTGTGTTTATTTATGAGGTCCGGGGGTCGTCGGTAAATATCGGGGAAGGACAAGATTGTCATGGAGATAAATAAACCTTTTCTCTCTCCATATCTCTTGTATCGGATAGACAAGATCTTTTCAGACAAGAGTCTGGAAATTGAATGGAGAGAATGGAGAAAGAGAAAAAGAAAAGAAAAAGAAAGAAGGGATGGGATAAGGACTAAGGGGATGGGATGGAATCAAGGGGAGATCTGACGATCCCGTGTTCAAAGATCTGGGGTTCATCACCTAATTTGATTTTACATCCGCGCTTTTTTATTAAATTACAATGAGCTGAGCTGAGCTGAGCTGAGCTGAGAAAAATCCGCCCTTTCTTTTTCCCCCTCCTTTTCTGTTCTGTTCTGTAGCAACTGGTAACTGGTAACTGTAAACCTCTCTCAAGCTCTCTCTCCTCACTTAATTTTTTGTTTTTTGTTTTTTTGACATTGACGTTTTGACGCAATTATCTGTAAGTCTTTTTCTAAAAACATATTCGGCGCAGAGAAGCTCACCGAATCGAGGGCGGTACAGATTTCACCTGCCTCGTGGTCGTTAGAAAGTCGACTGAAAAAGACAGGCCTATCACACGCGTCTGGCCTCGCCAACGTCCTGTCAACAGGCTGTGCGGCTATTTCGTCCTAAATGGATCAACATCCACATCGTTCGCGTTCCAGTTCGCGGTCTGAACTTCTCAACCCTCCCGCGTCTATTCCTGACCCTCAAAAGGCCCACAACTCATCGCTCAGCAGTGCTGCTGCCTACACGCCTCCTCCTCCTTCTCCTCCGTTTGCATCTGCATCTGTATATCTGCATCTGCACATCCATCTTCATCTCCCTCTAGCCACAAACACCCGGCTCTTTCTTCAACTCCGCAAAGCAACGAGGCAAACGCCCTTTCTCCTCCCCACTATATTACCTCCTCCCCTTCAACCCCTCGTCGCCCCTCTTCCTCTGTCCTCTCATCTCCCTTCTTAGTCCTTTCATCTCCCGTACTTCCCACATTAACAACAATGTCCTCCCAAGTACTCATCCCTCTCCCAGCACCTCAAAGTCCACCTTTTCATGACCAAGTACACTTCATCCCGCTCAGAACGTCTCTCCGCGAGACTCTTAGCGTGACCGTGCCGCTTCCCTCTCCCCTCGTTCTCGCATGCCCGCCCAGAGTCCCGCTCTGGTCGTGTAGCGAGTACCTCTGGCGAGATGTTCCATTGCGCATGTACAGACAGCGACGATGAAGGAATCAGGCTCATGATGCCCCTTTACATGTCTCACTTCTTTTTGCCACCTTCCTGAGCACCAGCAGAAGCGCCCACTACCGCTTCAGCGTGCTGCCAAAAGCTCCGCGGACGTCCAGTTTCTTTCCCGTCGTGATCTGAGGGAGAAGGAGCCTATCCCTCCTCTCGTTAAACTCAGCTCTTCACATCGCCGCTCCGTGCCGCAAACCCGTCCAGAGATTTACCTTCATGGTGGCGCACCCATTTTACAAGCGCACGACCACCGACGAGATCATGATTCAACTAGGAGTTCCCCAGAGGTATGCACCCGTTTAGCAATACACTTTTTTCTGCCTTTTCTCTGGTTCTTTCACGCTTTTTCCCGAGTCCTTTACCCATTTAATCTCGTCCATCTTACCCCCCCTCCCTCCCCTCCCCTCCCTCCCCTTTGTTTCGTCCTTCCGTATCGTCTTCCATTTTCCCATTTAGGCTTTTTTTTATTTATTTTTATTTTTAAGGAGCTCTTTCCACATGTGTGCTGACCTATCACGTTTCATCCCTCATCATCGTCCCTTCCTTCTCCCACGTCCTCTCATCGCCAGCCATTAACACCTTCACCGTCACCTTCGCCGCCATCTTATGCTGCCCTTCCAGAAACACCGTCACGTATGGCAATACCCGTAAATACGCACGAGATCACACACACCGTCCCACGACCGTACCGCTACCTTTAAATTCTCACCAACCCTTAACCCCCATTCCCACGGGCATGGACAGCCCGCGACGCCACCGCCGACACCACCGGCGTTCGATGCACGTGGTGCCGCGGCCAAGCTGCGCACGATAGACGGTTACGTCTCTTTGCAAACGTTGAGGGCTCGGCGCTCCACCTGGTGTGGATGAGGATGCAACTGAGAAGATAAACGCCGTGGTCTTGGTGGCCGTGGCGTGGGCACTCGCGTAGCGGAAGTCTCACTGCGACATGAGCCTGGTTTGGCTTTCCCTCTTCTCAGCAAAGACTGTATGTTATTATGGGCTTCCCTGACACTTCATTCATTTCTCTTCCTTCCTTCCCCTTCCTTCCTTCCTACTCCTTCGCATACACCCCATATACACACACACATACATACACACATACATACACAACACACATCATGGTTCTGCACAACCCACGTACGCTGAAAAAATGGTTTTTGTTTTTGTTTTTTTTTTTTGACAGGCTTGCCATGCCATGCCATGCAAGACAAGACAGGGCTTTTAACAAGTAACAGTACCGATTAACGGTTTATTTTTTTTTTTTGATACGTCCCTCTCATCGAACGCCATGTTCCTATCCACGTTTTTTAATGCAATGTCACGGCATATCATCATATACTCTTTGTGTAATGTGAGTCTGATATGGCCCCTGCCAGTGAGTGGTCGATCATTGAGCTGGCTATTCAAGCAACAGAAAACACCTTTCTTTCCCCTTTGGCTTTCTCATTCAGCTTCTATATAAGTCCATCTCCCTCCCTCCCCCCCCTTAGCTAAACTCCACCACCGTCCGTACTTGCGATGATCGGGATCATCTGAACTTGCTTTGATTAAATGCTCCCGCGTACGCATGCCCACACATAAGTGTGGTGTGATATCCCACCGGGGTCATGCAATTGCATGATATGATATCTAATGACTCCGGCGCAGATTTTTTTTTCAATGGGAGGGGGGGTCGAAGCTCATCGACGAACACGTCTATCCATCCATCCATCCATCCATCTATCTATCTATGCACACGCCCCTACCCCCAGGTTTTTATTCGGATGGTTCGGAGGCATGTAGCCGGTATTCGTATGGCCATGCATTGCAAAATCGATAATGGGTGTGGGTTTATTGATTGATTTTTGGGGGACGATTCTTGAAATGTGTAATAGTAGGTTGATACAGTATGAGAGATACGGATATGAGATAAGAGCTTGTGAGGAAGAGAGGGAAGAGAGGGAAGAGAGGGAAGAGGGGTTAAACTGGGTTTTTTTTTTTTGAGACAGCTCTAGGCCACTTAGGAGATTAGGAGAGAGAGGAGATATACAGTACAGACCAGACACACAGACCAGGCGTACCTCATGCCCCGGCCCGTAGTAGCATAGAAAGAAGAGAAGAATTCCAAAGCGCTGTGCTGTGCATGCACTCGTGACGCCCGTGATGAGATAGCCAAGGAAGAGGAAGGAGAAGAAGAAAATCGAAATCGATTGTATTGTATCGTGCAATACCAACCGAATGGGGAGGAGGACCAAGCGAGAGCGAGAACAAAAACAAAAACCAACAAAAATTAATTCCGAAAAGAATAAAATAAATAAATAAAAAGAAATGGAAAAAAAAAAGGTTTGGGCGCATCAACACCACCTACATACCTTTGAAGTATAATGCGTAAAGTAGTAAGGTACCTACAAGGCAAGGCACTTATAATAAATGAAAATGACATGACATGACATGACATGACAACTGGGGCATCATCATGATTGTGGATAAAACCCCCCCCCTTGCCAGTTGAATCGGACAGGTTATGCATCGCATCACATCCGAGTCCCCTGCTATGGGGTACAACCAGTAGGGAGAGCATAAAACGCTTGGCAGATTGACTGACTTGTCTGCCTTCCTCTCAAACGTAAAATGGAGCACTGTCAATTCGTTGCATGAGCTACGTATTCTGATATTTCATTCCAGAGGAGGGGACGTCCCTTCCTAACGCGGGTACAGTAAAGGACCTTCCAGTGTCAGTGTCAGTGTCAGTGTCAGTCACACTCTCTCCCACTGGGTCATTCATCCTATTGTGCCATGCTCAGCACTGTGTGTTGAGAGGGGGTCAAGTGTGGATTCTTCTTTTCGAACTTTTTTGTTTTTTGTTTTTTGGTTCCACTTTCTCTCTTACTCTTACTGGCTTGGGTAGTCCCTTCAGCAGGAGGATATGTACGGGTGACGACGGTATGTACGCTCCTGATCATGTCCGCCTTATTGGTTTGGTTTGGTGTGTTATTTTCACGGCATATGCATGCTAGGCACGTAGTTGTGTTTCTATCTTTTCGCATCCTTCATTTCTATTCTTCATTCAGGTTCAGGTTTCTTGCAGGCGTTAAAGTAAGTGCGTGTGTGTGGGAATGGGGAGAAGAAGGGACCCCCGCCCTTCCTCCCTCCCTCTCTCTCTCTCTTCTCTCTCTTCGGCTACCTCATCGGCCACGACGAAGAACGCGTAAGCAAGCGGTGGCGGTGTGAGAGCGGCGCCAAACGGGTTCCCCCATGCAAATGTCATTGGAACAGTTGGGGGGAGGAAGTCGGAATTGAGGAGTGGTTCAGCCAGCTCAACAACCTTCGAATTCATTCCTACCCCCCCCCCCCCTCTCCCCCTTCCATAATATAACTTTTAAGTTATCGCTTGTGGGGAGACCCGATTTCCTTTTAATTCGCGGCTGTAGCGCTCCGAGTCACTCCGTCGTTCGGAAAGCATCCGCCCTCATCCACATGCTTAGATACATTGATGATGGCTGGAACTTGTTGCAGTGATGAATCCGTTTCCATTTCTCCCATTTCCGCCAAAAAAAAAAAAAAGAAAAAAAGAAAGATAGTGTGCGTGCGTGCGTGCTTGCGTGCGTTGTCAGTAAGGGGTGCGGCACTTGTACGTATACGTTTTTTTGGCCTCCCTTTCCTTCCATCATATCATGTTTTCCTTCACGCAGCCGGGTTCAAGTTGCAACGCCGTGTTGCCCCATCGCATATATATGTATTTGAATGTTCTTATCTTGCGAACCCCCGTCCTGCCTCCCCTCCATCCATCCGATCAAGTCGGCTCGGAAAAAAACGTTGTGTTTGAGTTGCTCGCTGGAGTAACGAGAGCCAGAGCATTCCCTCCTTCACCTCCCCACACAACCATGATACGGAAGTGCGCGTGTGGTGTAGTCATGATCTCTCACGAGTAGTCGGCATTCTTACGTCCGGAAGAACGCCCGCTCCGGATTCCCTTCTCTTCCTTCCTTCCTTCCCCTCGAGATCTTCCTCGCCTCATCTTTTCTCCCCTTCTTGCATGTCTAGCCACGTATGAACGCGTGGAGTTGTTGTTTTTGCCTTCAAGGAAAATTTTTATGAGGGATGGAAATCCTTCATTTTTCGGGATGGATGGGTAGGACCTTCCATATTCGGTTTCACCTTGACTGTAATCTAGGGTCGGATCCAGCTGGACAGACAGAAGATAGGAAGGGCAGAATGGAGACGGCAAGCTACTTTTTACTTTTTTGTTTTCTTTTACGATGGATGGAAACCGGTCAAGTCGCTCACTCTGACCTCTGGGGGGGGGGGCCTCTAGCTTCGAATGAAAATCATGGTCATCTTCTTCTCAACGTAGGAGTTTGAAAACCTTTGGTTCTACGCGACAATCTTCTAATTCACCAATCAAGGGTCGTCATGGGTAGGGGAGTGGAGTGTCGTTGGTGCCTATTTGCTTCCGAAAAGCTGCCGCCTTTCTTGGGTCTTCAAAGTAGTTCGCTACTCGCGCTGAACTTTTCCTTATTCCCAAAAAGGGGGGCCCCACGCGGGCCTAGCGCGCTATACGCTGAAGATGGTGCTCCTTTGCTATTCAAATATCCCGCCAGAATAATAATTGCGCCCACTCTTTTGCCTAAAGGAACATTGGAAGGAGAGCTTGGGTTGCGTACCAAGATATGGCAACTTTGAGCCCTCACACTTTGGTCAATTCAGTTACTATCCAAAAACATAGCATTCGGGGGGGGGGGGGGTGAGTTCAACTTTCAATCAAACTTTTTCAGCAGCGCCTTGGGTTTGTTTTGGTTCACCTGATCTGGCTTACCTTAAATAGTTCTGTGCGATGGGTGCATTGTTCCCTCCCCCGGGATGGGAAATGAGGCGTTGGTTCAGTCGACTTCCGAGACTCGTGGGGGAGAGTCGGGCGCAGGTCCTATTAAGAAGAAAGCCCGATACGGTGCGGCCATCCCGACCGCAATCGGATGTGAGACCGACTTCTTTCGCAATCTTACCTCCGTTCATGGTTTTGGCTTCTCAAGAGTCGTAGGGCGCAGTAACCTCAAGTTGCTCCACGCGGCGGACAGGTGGACCACTTTGCCAATTAGTCCTACATATACCGAGGCGTTAGGAACAACACCATACAAAGGTACTTACGAACAGTTATCGGCTTATTACTAATCTTTTTTATTTTTTTATTTTATTTTTATTTTATATTTTTATGGTCTGAGAACATTTCAACCTTGAGGCCCTCTGGGATTCGCTCGGGAGTGCTTAAGCAACAAGGTTTGTAATTCTTATCAAGGTATCAGGGTCGTCAGGAGCGCGTTCGGCTGGCGGATCACCCTTGCCAGTTAGGATTGGGGCCTGTCTACACAGATGTTTATCAGTCTGTTGTTACCCTGGAACGGAACGGAACCCTGAAAATGATGCCTGGGAACAGATTGCTGCTGGGGTACCTCTCTCTAATTTTAATAACACTACCTATAAAGTTTAAGGGAGTGAGTGAAGTGGTTTTTTTTGCCTCGTTTTCCTTTTAGAAAAAAAAGAAAAAAGAGATTAGGGAACATGAAAAAATTAAACGGTGTTAACGTTTAAGTATGAAGTGGAACTCTTGAGTTGGAGAATTTCGATGCCGGTTGTCGGTCGTAGAAGGTTAAGAGGCACCTGACGCCGCATGACTCTTGACTACTACACAGCCACCCATCAATTCCTTATTTCACTGGCACAGATTCCGCCTCCACCTCCGCCTCCGCCTATACTACTACTACTACTAAGAGCGTAGTCATGGTCATATGAGTTTATTAATATCTAGATATTCTGACCTTGCTCGCGGCCCAACTACGAGTATATGTAGGGGGCGAGGCATCTATTTCGAAACCTCTCGGCGCTCGCGCTTTGAAAACCTGGCTCTCTCTTCCCTCCCATTCTCCAAAGTCACACATTTTCTTGTTGTAAGGGGCTTTTCTCTCTAATTCTTAAGGGGAAAGATTTGTACACTCATAGATTTGAAAGCATGATATCAAAAGAAAGAAGACAAATGCTGGACCCCCTATGTTTCTGCTGACCAGGGGGAACGAGGTGTCTAGTTTTAAATTTGATGAATATGAAACAACTACGATCGTCCCCCTTTGGCTGCACTGCGAACGTGGGATAACACACCCCTCAAACCCTCCACCCGGTGTGCTTGCTGTGATTGGTGACTTGTTACAAACCCCCATCTTCTTCCCATGTTCTTCTTCCTGCCCAGCAATGAACCCTCCCAGCCACCTACACTTCACTATATGATCACGTCTCCATCGTGGGACCCATCACTGCCCTCCATCCATCCCGTGACTTGTCTGTTTACTCTTGTTTACGTACCTTATCACTGCTTATTGCTTATGCCTTATCATATGACCGGACACTTACTTAATTCCCTATCAGTAGAAGCCAGGCTTTACGCCCTCCGCTTTCAGATATTTGGGCCCACTTGACTCTGTGATTCCTTATTGATAGACGCCCACTTCCTTACGTATATAAGTCCACTGTAGCTTACACTGTAGAGCTCAGACTCGACTTATTGAATACATTGGTGCCTGTCTTCTGGACATCCCCTTTGATCACTTAACTCCTTTGTCTCAGTGCTTTTGGCACCTTCCCGTTCAACATCGTCTTAAGGGACAGCCCCTTTTGACTTTGACTCATTCACCCGAACTCCAGAAGCCTTATTGGTTTCTTATCTGACTTCGAGAGCAAGCTGTCGCACAAGTCGTGCGGAACGTCCTGCACCGGACGTAACATCAAGTCGAGTCTCTCATCATGGCTTCCAGCCGCAGTCAGACCCTCTTTAAAGAAGAACCATCAAACGCAGGGACGAGCCTGACCTTTCACACAAGTACTTGGCTCTGCCACCTGGAAAGATTTGAGTCTGAGTTTGGATACTACGTCTATCACGACAGAAGATACCAACTGGTAGAATATGATAGCGAGAAAAGAGTTTGGTATCGTATCCGATACTTGGATAGCCGACACTCTTGGGTCACTACAGGACCCGCCCCACCAGAATTTGGATTAGGACTGTGGAGGGAAAATCCCCTGGCCATTGTCACGGACTCTGAGCCAGAAGAGTATGTAGAAGAACACAGTGAAGAAGCACTGGTATTAGCGCTGACTACATCCCCAGTTGCACCCACAGTTGTCACGTTCAGAGCCCCTGCTTTGACAACTCCCCAGATCTCTATACAATCCTCCAATACTGTCACCCCGTTTTATCAGAACATGTCCACCATCGCTGCCCAGCTTCCTGACCCGGCTCCTCCTCCTCCCCCACCACCTGCCATGCTACCACCCAACATTCCCCCACCTTCAGGACGACTGTCAGGTGTACTACCACAGACGTTCACAGGAGACCGATCGCAAAGCAAAAAGTTTATGTTGGAGTTCACAACATTCAAAAACTTCAATCATGACGTCCCTCAAATTATCAACCCCTTCCAGCATGCCAACCTTTTCTTATCACTGATCAGAGGGGAAGCCGTGGACGACTGGACAATGGAACAGCTGGAATGGCTGAATGAACAGATTGAGAGTGGTCGTCGTACCACTAGTGAAGGCCTTTGGGAAACCATCGCCCAGAAATTCAAGGACGCATTTACAGATGGGCAGGCCAAGCAGAAGGCTGCTCAAGAGTTGAAAGCCCTAAAAATGGAGAAGGGAGAACTGGATGCCTATGTGGCGAAGTTCCGAAGCCTGGCTCACAGGGCCGGTTACGACACGGACGAGGAGGCGACACTGGACCTCTTCTCCCAGGGGTTACCCAACCCGTTGGTAAAGAATATCATCCAGTTCCACCACCCCGATGACTGGGATACCTGGGTTGATGCTGCTCGACAACAGCAGCAGGATTATCTTGACTTCCAAACGTGCTTTGGGGTCGACACGAAGAAAGGGAGGACTTGTGACCAGTGGAAAGCCGCCTTCAGGGTCAAACCCATACATACCTCTCAACGCGACCCAAACGCCATGGATACCTCGGCTGATAGAACCCGAGCTAGAGCTATGCTCACTGAAGATGAGCGACAGACGTTGATGAAAGAGGGCAGGTGCTTTCGATGCAAGGCACAAGGACATATGTCGAGGGAATGTCCAAAGAAGGGGGCGCGAGCGGCCGAAGCTACGACCACCCCCATATGTAACAACCCACCAACTGTTGAAAAGAAAACACCAACGAAAGAAGAAAAGGCACAGGAAATATGGGCCAATATGATGAAGGAAAGCGAGGAAGTGCGAGCCATTCTAGTAGAAAAGGCATTTGCCAAAAAGGATTTTTGATTGGCTCAAACCCATCGGCCTGGGCATGAGCACTACATGTAACCTCTGTGTATACTAGTCGCTTCAAGTCTTTGAAAATACCAGTACATTTCGAGACTACACAGAGGACAGCCGATCGTGACATCCTGGTTGACTCAGGAGCCACAGATAACTTTATTAGTCCACGGATGGCAAGGACCATGGGACTAGGAATGCTGGCACTCCCCCAGGAAAAGAATATCTGGAATATTGATGGGACTGCCAATCGAGCAGGAAAGATCACACATTACACTGATCTTAATGTCCAAGTAGGGGAGAGAACAAAAGTCATCCACTTCCTAGTCACCAATCCAGGCAAAGAAGATTTGGTTTTGGGATATCCCTGGCTTGCTGCCTTCGAACCAAGGATCAATTGGAGTGATGCAACTATGGATAAAGACTTCTATCCCGTTCTCATCACGTCGATAGGATATGACTATGCCGTTCGACATTCAGCAGTACGCAGGGTAGAAGAAAAGAATGAAGACCCAGGTTATTGTTTCGCTACCAAGGCATCAGAGCTCGCACAGAAGGCAGTAGAGGGACATACAGAAAGAACTTTTGAAGAGGTAGTGCCACGAGAATATCATCGACATTGGAAGGTCTTCTCTGAGGAGGAATCTCAACGTTTCCTGCCTGTACGACCATGGGATCACGCCATTGACTTCGTACCTGACACCCCATTGGCAATTGACTGTAAAATCTATCCATTGTCACAAGCGGAACAGACGGCGCTCATGGCATTCCTCGAGGAACATCTTGCAAAGGGGTACATTCGTCCATCGAAATCACCATACGCGTCGCCATTCTTCTTCATCAAGAAGAAGGACAGCAAACTTCGACCAGTTCAGGACTACCGACAGATAAACACCTACACTGTAAAGAATGCCTACCCCCTGCTGCTCATCTCGGAACTCATTGACACTATGAGGGATAAATCCCTGTTCTCTAAAATGGATGTCCGCTGGGGTTACAACAATATTCGGATCAAGGAAGGAGACCAATGTAAAGCGGCTTTCAAAACCAATCAAGGGCTCTTTGAACCGAATGTTATGTTCTTTGGCCTCACCAACTCGCCTGCTACTTTCCAATCGATGATGAATCACATTTTCCGTGACCTCATCCTTACTGGCAAAGTGGTGGTTTATATGGATGATATATTGGTCGCCACAACAAACAATCTGACCCATCATCGAGAATGAGTACATCAAGTGTTGGACATCCTGCATGAACATGACCTGTACCTTAAACCTGCCAAATGCTCATTCGAACAGTCAAGTGTGGAATATCTAGGAGTCATCTTGGAGGGAGGACAGGTCCGGATGGACCCAGTAAAGGTACAAGGAATCCGGGAATGGCCAGTGCCCACATGTGTCAAGGACGTGCGGTCCTTCATTGGTTTCTGTAACTTCTATCAACGTTTTGTCCGGGGATTCTCAGGGATTGCCCAACCGCTCAATGGACTACTGAAGAAAGAAGTCCCCTGGCATTGGACCGAAGAACAACAAAAGGCTTTTGAACAGATTCGCGACATCATCGCCGCAGAACCGGTCCTTCTACAACCGGATCTGCAGAAATCTTTCGAACTTGAAGTTGATGCATCTCACTTCACCAATGGTGCCGTGCTGAATCAGCGGGACTCCTTCACCCGGTTGCCTTTTATTTGGAAACGTTTTCGCCAGCGGAACAGAATTATGACATTTGGGACAGAGAGTTATTGGCCATAGTAAAAGCATTGCGACACTGGCGACCATATCTAGCGGGAACCCCTCACAAAACCATCATTCATACTGATCACTCCAACTTGCTCTATTGGAAGGAACCCCATAAGATCAGCCGACGCATCGCCTGTGAAGTTCTAGAGTTGGAAGAATACAACTTTGTCCTGAAGCATATTGCAGGGAGCCGCAATGCACAAGCAGATGCCTTGTTGCAACGGCCTGACCTGAATAATGGTGCAGAAGACAACAATGATGTTACAGTGCTCCCAGAAGAAGTTTTCGCAAGGACGGCCATCATCAGCCTTCACGACATGGATCTATGGGCCCAGGTGTCGCAAAATATGAATCAACGACTATGCGAAACATGGGCAGAAGCACATAACCTAAAGAAAATTGACAGCCTATGGTGGAAGGATGGGGATCGACTTGTTGTCACCGGTGGCGACAACATTAAGAGGGGGGTGATCCATTTTCACCACGACCTTCCCTCGGCGGGACATCCAGGCATCGCTAATACCTACACTCTCGCCAAACGAGACTACTGGTGGCCAAACATGAAGAAGGATGTAGAGGAATATGTGAAGGGATGCACAGATTGCCAGGCCAACAAAGTGAATATACACCCACATCCACCGGCACCATTCCCAATTACACCAATGACCTCACAACCATTCCAGACCATTGCCATGGACTTCATAGTCAAACTCCCCACGTCTAGAGGTTTCGACTCAATCCTAACCATCACTGATCACGACTGTTCAAAAGTGGCACTGTTTATACCCTGCAACGAGTCCATCACAGCAGAGGGGGTGGCCAAACTCTACCTAGATCATGTCTATAGACACTACAGCCTCCCCAAGAAGATCATCTCAGACCACAACCCACGTTTCACGTCCACATTTGCCAGGGCACTTTGCAAAATGCTGAACATTACCCAAAACATTTCAACGGCCTATCATCCACAAACAGATGGACAATCAGAACAAACGAACCAGTGGCTTGAACAATATCTTCGGTTCTGGTGCAATGGACGACAGGACAATTGGGCTGACTGGCTTGCAACAGCAGAATTCGCACACAACTCCTGGCCCAATGGTACCACAAAAACTCTCCATTCTCACTTATCATGGGATGGACGCCCTGAGCCACGTGGACCGGAAAGCCAACGAATGTCCCTTCAGCCACGCAACGCATCAGCCAATGGGAAGAGGTCTGGAAATCGGCCAATGAGAATCTGTTGAAGGCGCAAAGGACCCTGGCAGAAAGACCTTCAAGGTTCACACCTTATCGGACCAATGACCTGGTATGGTTGGAAGGGAAGAACATTCACACGTCACATCCCACGGCCAAATTAGTGCCCCGACATCACGGACCCTTCAAGATAACAAGGAAGCTGTCAGATGTGTCATATGAACTCAAGCTTCCTCCCACATGGCGCATCCACCCAGTCTTCCACGCCAAGCTGTTGACACCTTACAAGGAAACACCCCTGCACGGGGAGAACTTCCCAAGACCCCCACCTGACCTTATTGACAGAGAAGAGGAGTGGGAAGTAGAACGCATTCTGGACTCGAAGTGACAAGGCCGAGGGCGCAAGCTGTATTACCTAGTCAAATGGAAAGGATTCCCAGCCTCTGACAATTCATGGGAACCAGCTGGAGATATCTTTGCCCCGGTCCTTATCGCAGAGTTTCATACCCAACACCCAGAAGTGCCCAAAAACGGTTAAAAGGGAGCAACCCCAGACCCCATCGAATTCCCCAGTACATGCTCCCCCAGCAATGTTCTAACACTATCCAATCCATCATGTCTTTTGTCACTGCCAACGCCGCCATCGATGCTTTGACCACCTCTGTTGTAGTTGTCGAGAATTTCCCGTCCGCCCATCCCTCCACTTGCCCTTCCTCCCCCATTGACTATGAAGCTGCGGAAGCCCGTGTCAAGAATCAGTCCCCAAACCCGAACGACGACTTCACCCACTGTGAAGAGCCCCACCCCAACGACTTGCTCAACGGGGAAGTCGACGATGAAGCCCCCGAGTTCCCCTTCATCCCCAACAATCCCAATTCGTCAATGTACTACCCATTGGAGATCACAATGGCCGATGGCACTACAGCCGTTGCGAGGTATATCTATTACACTAATGGGGGAATGGATGTGGCAGGGTGCATGAAGAAAGATGGACCTGTTTATGGAGCTCCTGTCTATTTGGAGGAAAGGTACACTGGCTGGCTTCATCACACACTGACCGATGAACAGCTGGGCCATCTCTCCGCGGAAGATTGTCACGCGTTCGCAATCGACGAGGTGATGAACGATATGAGACTCCTGCGCCTGAAAGCAGAAGTCGTAAGGCTGCAGAAGAACATTACCCTGCAGAGGACACTGAACCAACAATATAAGGAACATGTGAAGATGATGGCGAGGCTGACCAATGGGATGTTCCAGCTGGAACAGGAGATTGTGGAGATTAGGAAGAGATTAGAAGCAGGGGATGTGTATCAAACGATTGCTGAAAGGTACGCCGACACCTATGTGCGACCTCTCCCCCCTCGAACCCTGGGTGCTGCCCCGACACTGCTGCCGAACCGACTTGAGATGCCATGGTTACATGAAAACCCCCGTGGAGAGACTTGCTGGCGTTGTGACAGCAAGTACCACATCAGCTGGAACTGCCCCCTCAATCGCAAATGGTGTTGACATTGCTGTAGCAATCTCCATTGGAGCCGACATTGCATCTTCCGACACATAGGGGTGGCCCCGACGATCAACAACCCTTCAGGTTGGTGTGGCAAGTGCCTTCGTCACAACGCTGGGCATCGCGAACTCAATTGCCCCGTCTATGATCTATGCCGTGCATGTGGTCAGCGCGGCCCGTATGGCTTCCTTTGCACCCACGCGTGTCCACAGGAGTTGGAGTCATATAGGGAAGACAATCATAATGTAGCCGATGACTACTTGGAGCTGGTGCAGGATGATGATGGTACGAGTCATTTCTAGCCGGGACTGCTAGAACCAGAAGAGGGGGTGATGTTACGAACCCCATCTCTTCCCATGTTCTTCTTCCTGCCCAGCGATGAACCCTCCCAGCCACCTACACTTCACTATATGATCACGTCTCCATCGTGGGACCCGTCACATGCCCTCTGTCCATCCCCGTGACTCGTCTGTTTACTCTTGTTTACGTACCCTTATCACTGCTTATTGCTTATCGCCTTATCATACGACCGGACACTTACTTAATTCCCTATCAGTAGAAGCCAGGCTTTATGCCCTCCGCTTTCAGATATTTGGGCCCACTTGACTCTGTGATTCCTTATCGATAGACGCCCACTTCCTTATGTATATAAGTCCACTGTAGCTTACACTGTAGAGCTCAGACTCGACTTATTGAATACATCAGTGCCTGTCTTCTGGACATCCCCCTTTGATCACTTAACTTGTTACGAACCCTGTCTCTTCCCGTCTTTTTCCTCTTACCCAACGACGACCCCTCCTTGCCGCCTACCTTACACTACCAGATCACGTCTCCATCGTGGGACCCCTCACGTGCCCTGCTCCCGTCCCCGTGATTCGCTTTGGACTTGTTGACCCGTTGTTTGCCTATGTTTGACTCTTATCGCATTATCCTTTATCTCGTTATCTTTACGACCGGACACTTACTTAATACCCTATCAGAAGCCAGGCTCTATGCCCTCTGCTTTCGTATATTCGGGCCCACATGACTCCGTGTTATCTTATCTTTAGACGCTCATTCGATTACGTATATAAGTCCGCTGTAACTACACTGTAGACCTCAGACTTGACTTATTGAATACATCGGTGCTTGTCTTCTGGACTTCCCCTTGATCTTGAGCTCAGTTGTCTCAGTGCTTCTGGCACTTGTCCACTTAACATCGTCTAAAGAGTACAGCCTCTTGGACTTTGACTCATCCCACTTCAACTCCAAGGAACCCTATTGGTTTCTTACCCGAACCCGTAACGCTGTCACACAAGTCGTGTGGAACGTCCCGCACTGGACGTAACATAACTCCTTCGTCTCAGTGCTTTTGGCACCTTCCCATTCAACATCGTCTTAAGGGACAGCCCCTTTTGACTTTGACTCATCTCACCCGAACTCCAAGAAGCCTTATTGGTTTCTTATCTGACTTCGAGAGCAAGCTGTCACACAAGTTGTGCAGAACATCCTGCACCGGACATAACAAAGAGGGTGGAGTGGAAGATGTTGTTGATAAGGTAGACTATCTTTTGTTCTCCTTTGCCTTTGTAGCAGACTAATAACTTATCCCAGCATTCCTTGGCCATCTTTGCATACAGGACAGTACTTAGGGGTTTGTCCTTGAGAGTTAATGATATTTGTGCTTGCACTTTGCTATCTTTGAATGCCCATTCCTCCTGTGCTTCAGGAGGTGCTGTAGGATTTGGCTGAGGCTCTGATCCATCAACCATGGACCACAATCTCTGCAGTTTCAAGACCATTTGAACTCTGTACTTCCAGAACGTGAAATTGCCACCATCTTCTTCCAAGTATGGTATGTCATATTGATGTGCTCCTTTTGTAGATGGTGCTGCTGCCGCTTTGGGTGCTGCTGTGCTGATTGGGGAACTCATTGTTTATGGTGCGTGGTGGTTTTCTGTCTGGTATGTATTCTGGTTCAATTTAGAGATGTTGAACACAGAAGATGTTTGGTGATGCTTCAGGCATCAGGTGATTAGATTAGCTACTTTGTAGATTAGATTAGATTCCGGAGTTTCGGACTTTTACTATATCTTTATTACTTTCTTTCTCACATTCCGCAGTAGCTGACTGATGCACCATGTAACATGTGATTTCTGTAGTGGCCAATGGCCTTTCTCCCTCATGTTTATTGTTTGGACTTTGTCCAGCACTTGTGGACTTATTCCCAGTGCACAGACCATCCCTTGGATAGTATATAAGGGTGTCTGTTTCGTCCTCTACACTTCAGAGTTTTCTTCACCTCTGAAGTGTAAGTCCTTTCTACATTACTTCCTACTTATACCTTTGACTAACCGCTCTCTGTAGTTAACTTGTCTTCTAGGTCAGTAGTATAGTAATATCTAGAGTTTTCTTCACCTCTGAAGTTAAACTTGTCTTCTAGCCTAACCTGCTAACACTTTACAGTCAGTATGCTGCGCCATATGCCTGTTCGACAGGTTATGGGCCCTGGGCACGTTTCACTGACTTCTCTTTGATCAGTCCAACCTTTCTTCAAGCTCACTGCTTCAAGACTTCGTCTTCCTCCCAATCACAAAAGTCACAGTGAGCTTCAATTTCATTCTCTCTTGCCCTTAACTGTCCACAAGGTGGTGTGCTTTATGTACCCACCTTGATCTGTCTGGCTAGTCCCTCAGGGGATTCTTGCAAAAGGTGATGAGGGACCCTAAGCGGGTGAAACACCTTGAGTTCCTCATGTGCACTCTAAGTAAATAGTATTCATAGTTGTAGCTGGGTTTTCGTCCCATCCATAGACTTAGTAGGCCACTTGCCCAGAAGGCTTGGGGCTATAGGTTCAGTCAATGCTTGGCTCGATCCGTAAGCCAGGTTTAGTGACCTGCTGGTAGAGTTTAGGGTCTAGAACAAGGCATGGGTAGTCACTCCCATGACACTTGGGCTCGATACAAGTAGGCTTGAACTACTATAGTATATACACAGTAGCTAGAGGGTCTTGTCTCTGGGCAGAAGTACCCGCTGCTTTCATTGGGGGTTCGCCCCAACCAGAGGAGACCCAATAGTCTACTATAGTCATGGCCCCAATCATCTAGGGCTTAATCATGGACTCCACCACCAGCACTAGAGGAAGGGCTCTATACCCTTTGTCTCTAGTGGAACTTGCGGTTGGCTCCTCCATGACATGACTCCCCATCTATTTACACAATGTTGTCACGACCTACCCAGCGTACCAAACAGACGGCAAGACGCGGGGGACACACAAGCAGTGACAGCAGCCGCGCGGGGTCCGCAAGGACATCGCCGGCTTAGTCATGATGTCCCACGCCGAAGTCCAGAAGACAGATACGGCATGAGGTACAGAAGCAGATCACGTGACAGTAAGGTTTGATGCCTCGTGTACAGAAGGACCCTGAACCTTAGTTGACGTGGGAAGACGGTGGCACTGGTTCTGATGGAAGGTTCCATAGTCACACGTCCAGAACCACAAGCGTCTAGATAAGCCTGATAAGAACGGATGACTAAGCTAGTACCAGCATGTATATATACCCTAGCTAGTCTCGCTCAGATGGTTCCCCATCTTGAGCTCCTGTGACAATCAGTAGCCTTGTGGACCTTTAACCTCCTTCCTTGCGTCTCACCACCCGAACTCGTCCCTTTGGTACTCGTCCTCAGCGACTTGTACACTGAGCCTGTGACTCTGGTAGACCCTGCGTCGGACTTATTGTCTTCCGCATCGACCCAAGATCGTCCTGACCTTGTCTCTGTGACCTAGCCGCCCGCACTCGACCGCGTACGCCCCTCTGAGCGTAACAAATGTCCCCCTGATGTGGGCTTAGGACTTGTTGTAGATGGCGCTAGATAGCCTACTATACTACTTAGAAGTCGCACATCAGAGGCAGGACTTTTTTAAGTTCTGAAGCATAGCGCCACAGAATGGACGGGCCCTCTTCAATGAGACCTGGACAACTGGTTCTAACTGCTCCTTGGAACCAGGATCAACCTTTTTAAAAAAAATCATCTCAAATGTCTTCCATCATCTTCCCTCCCACCTTCAAGTTTGACAAACTTGATGGCTCGAATTGGCAGCAATGGTCGGTATCCTTCACTGCCTTGCTGAGGATCAATGGAATGAAGAGGCACATTACTCATGATGCCCCTGAATTCCTGAATCCGCCCAAGCCAGAGGATGGTGAAAAGGATGACGAGTATGCCAAACGCTTTGCACAATGGTCGGAGCCTATGTACCTAGAATGGAACAGGGTGGAGGAAGTCCTTATGGGGGTTCTGGTGATGGTTACATTGCCAGAAACATACTCCCAAATTGCCTCTGACAGAACTTACCCTTCTGTCAATGCCAAGTATGAGCGTTTGGAATCGCTCTATGGCTCAGTAGGAAGCATGGCCACCTACAACTTGTGGTGCTCTGTGTCCTCCTTCTGCCTGGAAGAAGGAAAGCAATTCAGGCCCCAGTTGCAGCGTGTGTTGGATGTGAGGAGTACTCTAAAAGAGAATGGGATGGAGATCTCTGATCTCCAAATGAGCTTTATTTTGCTCCAATCCCTACCTCCATCCTACTCCGCCATTGCTGGCTCAATCCTGGCGTCAGGTCCTCCTGACTGTCTTTCCCCTCAGGACCTCGTGCAAAGGTTCCTAAATGAGGAAAGCCAACTTGCCAGCCCCGCAGGAAGTGGTGTTGGGGCTGCCCTTAATAAGGCAGCCCATGTCAACAAAAACAAAAATAAGAAAGTATCATTCATGCCACCTCCTGCAGGTGCATCATCGTCCAATGATGTCACCTGCTTCTATTGCCAGAAGCCGGGCCACAAGGCAAATGAATGTCGGCAAAGGAAACAGGACAGAGCCAATGCTGATGCAGGCAAAAAGGGCAACAAGAGGAAGGGGCAAGGCCCCAGTGTACAAAATAACTCCACACAAATAGCTACTGTAGTTAATGGTAGTGGCAGAATACAGGAGGTGCATGAGACACCTCGCATTTCACTTTATACTTTGACGGAAAAACGCAAGAAGTTGATGATGGCAGCAACCCTTGGATTATGGACAGCAGAGCCACCACTCACTTTACACCATACTTAGACGATTTCTCTGAGTATTTCCCTCATAAGGGACACCAGGTGACAATTGGTGATGGCTCCATAGTCCAAGTCAAAGGAACAGGCAAAGTCATTCTTCAGACTCGTAATAATTATGAGCTAGAATTGAATAATGTCTTCTATATGCCTGGCAGTGAAAGAATACTGTCAACAAGCTGCATCACAGACAAAGGTGGCTCAGTGGAATTTACTCCATCTGAGGTCAAGATAAAGTATAATAATGCAGTAATAGCGGAAGGTGTCAAGGCTATGGGACTCTATTGGGTCTTTGGGAAAACTATGCAGAATTTAAATACTGCTTCCCACAAATCTGCATCAAGTAGCCTTGATACCTGGCATTTGCGAATGGGTCATATGTCGAAAGAGGCCCTCAA
The DNA here is from genome assembly GCA_022496185.1 of Multifurca ochricompacta. Lineage (NCBI taxonomy): Eukaryota > Fungi > Basidiomycota > Agaricomycetes > Russulales > Russulaceae > Multifurca > Multifurca ochricompacta. Next base: position 14,837 of record WTXG01000264.1, on the reverse strand, counting down.
AAGACATGCTCCTAAGGCTGTAAAAGGCCTTAGCATAGATAATAGCCAAGTGGAAGACAAGCCATGTTATGGCTGTGAAATGGGAAAATCACACCGTCTTCCATTCCCTCCCTCTCAAAAGAGAGCTTCAGTGCCCTTGGAGGTCATTCATAGTGACCTAGTTGGTCCATTGCAATGCACCTCAATTCAAGGAAACCTATACTTCGCCACTTTCATAGATGACTTTAGCAGGACAGCTTTAGTTGTTGCTATGAAAGCAAAAAGTGATTTTACATCGGTCTTCTGTAACATTAAGGCATTCTTGGAAAATAAAACAGACAAGAAAATAAAGACCTTACATACAGACCGAGGTGGCGAATTTGTCAATAGGGAGCTGAAGTCTATACTTGAGCAGGCTGGCATAGAGCATAAATTGACAATGCCGTATTCCCCACAACAGAACGGAAGGGCTGAAAGGTTCAACAGAACCATCATGGAAAAGGCTACCAGTATGCTGCATCATGCTGGTCTTTCCCTTGGTTTCTGGGAATGTGCAGTGCGAACAGCCTGTCACATATACAATAGAACGCCTATCTGCTCTAATAAGTGGAGGACACCACTTGAGCTTCTGGATGGGGACATTCCAGATGTCTCTTACTTTAAAATATTTGGCTGCTTAGCCTATTATACTGTCCCAGAGGATAAAAGACGTAAACTGGATCATAAAGCCAGGGAAACAGTCTTTGTCGGGTATGCACCCCATTCAAAAGGATATTTATTATGGGATATGCATACTCGATCCTTTGTATTGTCAAGAGATGTGACATTTGATGAAGGATCCTTCCCATCCAACCTTGCCAAGGACAGCAAGGGAAAACAAAAGGAAAAAGTTATGCCTTTTGTGTTAGAAGTTGAGAGGCCTGTCCAGCCTCAACCAGCAATAGCCACGGTTCCTCAGGCTCCTGAAGACAAGGACACCGAGGTTGAGGAACAGGAGGTAGTGGAACCTCCTCAATAAATCCTGAGCCTACCACACCCGAAAATGAGACACATGACATAACAATCTATCAGACACCACCATCCCAAATCATGGAACCATCTGAACTCCCCAGAGAACCTGTGCCAAAAGACAACTAAGAAGAATGTCGGCAAATTCCCAACCAGTGTTTACTAGGGAAAGTCCACAGTCTCAGCAATGTGACAGGGCTGTGCAGGAAGATTTAGATCTTGATACTGCCTGTCCCAAACATTCATGTCGCATGAATCCTCGATTTTATAATGAGGATAATGCTGAGTTCGTGCAGGGTTCTTCCAGACTTGGGCATATGGAATTGCTAAATGCCGCAGGAGTCTCCTATAGAGATCCCCTGACTTTTCAGGAGGCAATGCAGTCTGATAATGCCAATGAATGGCTTGAGGCATGTAAATATGAAATTGATGCCTTAGATAAACTTAATGTGTGGCGCCTTGAGGATCTTCCAAAAGGAAGAAAGGCTGTCAAGTCAAAATGGGTATTTAAGCTGAAACCAGATGGACGGTTTCGTGCTAGGCTCATGGCAAAAGGGTTCACACAAATAGAAGGAGTGGACTTTGACGAAACATTCTCTCCAGTCGCTAGATTTGAATCACTTAGATTATTACTAGTGCTAGCTATGCTAGAGGATTGGGAAATCCACCAGATGGATGTCAAATTGGCATTCCTTCATGGCAACTTGGATGAAGAAATATATATGGAGCAACCAGTTGGTTTCATCGCTGCTGGTCAAGAGTCCAAAGTTTGTAGGCTACAAAAAGCACTATATGGCCTCAAACAAGCCTCCCGAGCATGGAATCTACAATTCCATGCAGTTCTTAATGAACTGGGCTTTACTCGGACGTACTCTGATGCAGGAGTATACGTGTTTCATCAAAAGGAGGAGGATGATTCACTTTATGTCATTCTCTATGTAGATGACATTACTATACTTGGGTCTTCCAATGATAAGATAACATGGCTGAAGTCAGCTCTATCTAATCGATATGAGATGACTGACTTGGGAGAAATCCAGTCGTACCTTGGAGTTAACATCACCAGGGATTGTCCTAACAAGACACTGGAGATTGACCAAGCAGCCTATGTTTTATCTATTATTGAGAAGTTTGGGATGAGGGATTCCAACTGAGTATATACTCCTCTTCCCTCTGGTGCTGATGTACATCTGGTCAAATTTGATGGCCAGGCATCTACTTCTGATATAAAGAAGTACCAACAGTTGATGGGGTCTCTGCTATGGGTGCAGATCGGAAGCAGACCTGACATCAGTTTTGCTGTGGCACGCCTTAGTCAATATGCTTCCAATCCCTCTCAAGATCATATGCGACTTGCAAAGTATGTCTTAAAGTATCTTAATAGTACAAAAGACTGCAAGTTGCGGTATTCTGGAGGGAATGGGGAGAGTGGTCTTCATGGCTTTGCAGATTCCTCATGGGGAGATCAAGAGGACTGCCACTCTACCTCAGGCTACGTGTTTTTCTTGGCAAATGGTGCCATTTCATGGTGTTCCAGAAAGCAGAAAACAGTAGCACAGTCCACCACTGAAGCCGAGTATATGAGCCTCTCTGAGGCTGCAAATCAGGCAGCATGGTACAGGATGTTTATGGAGGAATTAGGGTATGAGGTATCCTCCCCTATACTACTCCATTGTGACAATAAGGGTGCCATGGATTTGGCATTAAACCCTGTCACAGGAAGGTGGTCAAAGCATATTCCTATCAAGTTCCATGCCATTAGGGGGTACATTGAATCGCACATAATTGAGTTAGTGCGAACCCCCACAGGTGAGATGCTGGCAGATGGCTTCACTAAGTCTCTACCAAGAGCATCGTTTGAAACCATGGTAAATGGACTTGGACTTATGCTGGAATGAGAGAGCTGGAATCTGGAGACTTTGTATACCAGTTTCACTTTCCCACCATGAGCAAAGTTCTCAACTTCGAGAGTGATGCAAGAGGTGTGTATGGTTTCAGTTTGCATAAGTGTTACGTCCGGTGTGAGACGTTCTGCATGACTTGTGCGACAGCGTAGTTCGAGGGTTTCAGATAAGAGACCAATAAGGCCTCTTGGAGTTGTAAGGGAAAGAGTCAAAGTCGAAGGGGCTGTTCCCTAAGACGATGTTAAGCGGAAAGTACCAAAAGTACTGAGACAGACGAGTCAGAGGATTCAGGGAGAGTCCAAAAGACAAACACCGATGTATTCAATAAGTCGAGTCTGAGGTCTACAAGGTAGCTACAGCAGACTTATATACGTAATCCAGTGGGCGTCTATAAGATAAGATATTGGAGTCAAGTGGGCCCAAATATATGGAAGCGGAGGGCGTAAAGCCTGGCTTCTGATAGGGTATTAAGTAAGTGTCCGGTCATAAGGATAAGAGATAAGGGATAACGATAAGGGCAAACATAGGTATACAGCGAGTCAACAAGCACAAAGGAGGTCATGGGGATGGTAAAAGAGCACGTGATGGGTCCCAGGAGGGGGACGTGATCATAAAGTGTAACGTAGGCGGTAGAGATGGGTCGTCATTGGGAAGGGTGAAGAAAACAGGGGCGGACGGCAAGGATTGTAACAATAAGCAAATCACCGCGATATGCCTCTGAACACCATAGTCTTACCCTTACACTCGAGAGTTAGAGAAGTTGGATCTCTGGCTGGCGATATGCTCATTTAATTGTGATGGCAGTGTGCTCATCCAACTCATTTCCCATCCATGACCAGATGCCTTCAGCATGGAGGGATGTTGAACACAGAAGATGTTCGGTGATGCTTCAGGCATCAGGTGATTAGATTAGCTACTTTGTAGATTAGATTAGATTCCGGAGTTTCGGACTTTTACTATATCTTTATTACTTTCTTTCTCACATTCCGCAGTAGCTGACTGATGCACCATGTAACATGTGATTTCTGTAGTGGCCAATGGCCTTTCTCCCTCATGTTTATTGTTTGGACTTTGTCCAGCACTTGTGGACTTATTCCCAGTGCACAGACCATCCCTTGGATAGTATATAAGGGTGTCTGTTTCATCCTCTACACTTCAGAGTTTTCTTCACCTCTGAAGTGTAAGTCCTTTCTACATTACTTCCTACTTATACCTTTGACTAACCACTCTCTGTAGTTAACTTGTCTTCTAGGTCAGTAGTATAGTAATATCTAGAGTTTTCTTCACCTCTGAAGTTTAACTTGTCTTCTAGCCTAACCCACTAACACTTTACAGTCAGTATGCTGTGCCATATGTAGGGCATAGCACAAGTCCAGGTAACTCATAAGTTTTTTGAGTAGAGCTGTGGGAAAACTCACAGGTATTGATACTCGCAGATCCAGGTGATCTGTGGGAAAATACTCATGCAGATCCGGGTATTGATTTTGGCACCCCAGGTACCCGCACAGGTACTCACGGAATACTCGTGGGAATATTATTATATAAAATTATTTTTTTACTAGGCTTGTCAACCTAGAACAGAAATGGCTGAAACATGGATTGAACCTAAGACCTCCAGGAACAAGCTCAGTCCGGTGCTCTAACCACTAAGCCACCCAGCCTCACTGGTAAAGACACACAATATATTATATATAGGGTTATGCAGAATTGATTTTATCACTTGTATCTATTTAATTGTGAACGCATTTTGATCTTATCACTTGTATTATCTTAGATGTATATCTTTAGTATCTAATTAATTGTGAACGCATTTTTGATCTTATCACTTAGATGTACATCCTAAGTATCTAATCAATTGTGAACGCATTTTTGATCTTATCACTTGTATTAGATGTATATCCTAAGTATCTAATTAAATGTGAACGCATTTTTGATCTTATCACTTAGATGTACATCCCAAGTATCTAATTAATTGTGAACGCATTTTTGATCTTATCACTTGTATTAGATGTATATCCTAAGTATCTAATTAACTGTGAACGCGTTTTTGATCTTATCACTTAGATGTACATCTCAAGTATCTAATTAATTGTGAACGCATTTTTGATCTTATCACTTAGATGTACATCCTAAGTATCTAATCAATTGTGAACGCATTTTTGATCTTATCACTTGTATTAGATGTATATCCTAAGTATCTAATTAAATGTGAACGCATTTTTGATCTTATCACTTAGATGTACATCCCAAGTATCTAATTAATTGTGAACGCATTTTGATCTTATCACTTGTATTAGATGTATATCCCAAGTATCTAATTAACTGTGAACACATTTTTGATCTTATCACTTAGATGTATATCCTAAGTATCTAATTAATTGTGAACGCGTTTTTGATCTTATCAATTAGGCATGATCCCGGCATCTCTGTACCGACGTGTGCCGACGCGTGCATTCTTAAGCCTACCTTCCTAGATAGGAAGGCAATGCACGGTCCGATCGGCGCGCCCCACACTTCGCGTTTTTTCGCGTTTTTTCGCGTTTTTTCGCATTTCTATAGATATTGTAACTGATTCTTGTTTTATTTTGGATCGGATGCATGATCTGACTTGAAACTTCGTGGATTGTAGTAATATATATATTCTTTCTGTGTATGCAAGATGAAGATCTCTGGCTGCCTCAAACCTTACAAGTAAACCTACGAGTATACCCACGAGTACTCGGATCCGTGCGAGTATAGGACTCGCGGCTCCGGGTGATCCGTGGGAACATACTCATGCGGATCCGAGTATGGGATTATCTAATCTAAATACCCACGAGTTCGGATCCGGGTAACTCACGAGTGCACTCGTGCTAGGCCCTAGCCATATGCCTGTTCGACAGTATCGTATCGTGCAAATTTCTTACTATATTATAGGACTACCAGTGTAGTTAGTGTCCTCAGTCTTTCTGTTCCAAAGACTGAGGTCAGTATTATTTTCTTCATAGCTACATTGCATTTTACTAATTCTTTGTGTAGCTACTCGCTTTTCTAGGTATTACCTAGCAATATAGTCTTTCTGTTCCAAAGACTGAGCTACTTGCTTTTCTAGCTCTTACAAGCATCTCCAGACACATCCCATGTCAACATATTGTTCTACAAACTAGGATTACACACTCTTTTAGTATTTAAGGACATCCTTTCATGTAGTTGTCACTTCAGTTTTAACCAACTAAACTGAATTATCACTACTAAACTAGGTAGCACTTATCTAACTTGCTGCTGTTCATTTCCACAGAAATCAGGCCTGCAGTGTGTCGGCGGTGGTTGGTTCAAGTCTGAACTAATTGTCTGGGACAGGCTATGAAAATTAAAGAAGCAAAAATGCACAAGCGACGCAAGAAACGTTTTGGCGAGGATGCTGCGCATGGTTAATATAGTACCAAGAGAGTCCGCTTCATGCACATTCAGAACTTGAACCCGCCAGCAAGGCCCATAACATCCCCAGGATCGATGACCCGTCTCAACTTCTGCAGCCTGTCCACGTTATTCCCATACATGTCCTTCAGCGGAGTATCAAAAAGTGCGTAATTCGGGTACACCGCCCCATGCTTCACATTCTGTCCATCTCGGAGAGCTGCGGCGTGGAGATTGTCAGCGGCCTTGCGCATTGAGTGTGCCATGATCCCATCTAAGGTCGGGTCTGACCATGCGAGACTCAAGAACGACGGGAAGACTACATGGGAGCGGTCCGGCGGGTATGCGGATGGTAGGCCATGGCTGAACACGCTACTGTCAAAGGGCTCCATGCCAACTGAAAACACCACTTTCTGGTCATATGAAGTGAGCTTTTCACCCCAATACTGCAACTACATCAATTTTCTCAACTCATGACTGGGCGAAGCTACGTACCAAAACCTGATCGACTGTATCGTTCAAGAACCTGGGAGAATACTGAGTGGTGGCGAACCCACAATAGTGGCCACTTTGGTGAACCCCAAATGAGAGCTGCTTTCTGTCGAAAGCGTTCGGATTACCCACCGGGCGCCTGTAATAATGGCAGGGGTAACCAAGCTCTTGACATAATCCGCGTATGAGCTCGTCTTTATATCCCGCTGTGAACTCGGAATATTAAGAAAATCGTCAAAGATTCCCGACGGAGGCTTGGGAGCGTTATAAAACAGAATAGCGGTCGTGACAACCTGCGGAACCGCTTCAAGCTTCAGCGGTGGCACGGAAAGTGAGGTCAGGACATACTTTTCCGGACGAGTAGGTAAACCCAGAATCCATAGAGGCCTTTTTATCTGTGACATTTCTGTATTTCGTGATCGCTTTTTTCACTGCTTCCAGTTGGTCTGGCCCATACAACACGAGGCCACCCTAGCCACGGCAGTAAGTGAGGAAGCGTACGACTAAAGTCCTGAATGTGTCTAACCCAGACTTTCCCTTGCGGATAGGATTTCAGCGTGAACTTGGTCACGATTCCCTGGACGTTATTCAAATTTTGCGCTGGGAGACGAATATGGAGTGGACACACAAAGTTATTGCCACCACCCTGCAGATCATGCAGGTCAGACAAGGGAACCAATCCCAGGTGTGCTGACACTTACTCGTAGGGCAAACCACAGGTCTTGATTGTCTGCTGTCACCGTTTTGATAGTACCATTCGGCAGCACGAGCTCGTAAGCAACGATACTGTCGAACGCAAGTCCGTATTGATTAGACTTGAAAGAGTATCCTGAACAGTTCAGTGTGATAAGCCCAGCCTGACGCCGGTGAAGCATGGCACACGCACCGCCTCCAAGTAACAACCCACCAACGCCAACACCTGGTATCCGTCCACCGACTACGGTTACATTCAATGGGTCCAGTCTCTGATAAACATCGTCCCAGGTGAGGCTAGGACCGACTTCCACGGTGCCAGCTTTAGCGTTGACCTTGAATTCGTTGAAACGAGACAAGGATATTTGAACACCTGGGGTTGAAGAGAAGTGAAGATTAGAGGTATGGCCTGCACTCTTAACCGCAAAGGGTGTCCGCGTCTGCCCCAGGATTTGCAACTGTCACGGCGACCCAAGATAACCTCGGTCAACATTCTGTGGCAAAGAAGTGACGGCGAAACATTCTACGCACAATCGCGCTCAAGTCTTTCGCGCAACCAGGCTCAACGGAACAAGCAGAAGCTTCGGAGCTCGAGATGAACGAGTGTTCGTTGTCTGCGACGTATTCAGGTGAGGCTTTGCTCTACTAGTCAGCCCGTTCGAAATGTTTTCACGAAGTGCTAGCGCTTTACTGGGATAGAAAACTTGTGAGGCGCTTGACACAGAAGATGCGATTTTTTTGCAAACGCCAAGATAGTCTTCATGCAGCCTGACGGTGTCGCCGGTTGAGACTTCAGGAAGACCGCTTGAAAGCGATGCAAGTGATAGGACACTAAAGACGAAAGAAATATGCGTCAAGAGCATGTTGATCGTGTGAAGGGAAGGAGGGTAGGTGTCAGCTCAGCCCACTCCAGTCATACCAGAGCTCTTCTTATTGATGTGCGTTTAAGACGAAGGGAAGCTGTCTTGTTTAAGGATACTTGAACTAACAGGGAAACGATCATTGTCGGTAAATGGAAGCCAGTGCCAGCTTTGATCCGTATACCATTCGTTTTCTTCAACATCCCCTTAGTCCACTTCTGTGTGCTGAGAGAATTAGGGAAATGTCTCAAGATGGCTGATTGTAGTCCCAGACCCACGCAAAGGGTAAGAAATCCATTGAGGTGAAACTCCCAGTTGCGCGGTTTGGTCATCGCCCTTGCAGTTTCAGGCGGACATTAGTTGCGAGCTTCCGAGTCTTCATGAACCAATCATATCGTCAAGAGCACTTGTGAACCGAAATCAATTTACGTATGAATTAAGGCAGTCACGCCATGCCGCAATCATTTTTCAGTAAGCGCTTGTAGAAGACACCACAACGTCGATAAGACCATTAATTGAACTGGGAGCACCCACCATATACATGCCTCCATGCCATGTGTTATACGCTTATTGAGACTTATTGAAACTTTCATTCACAGGCTAAGCCTACTACATTAAGTAGTGCTTGCTTATCTAACCAAGGCATTATGTACTCCTCCACGTGACCTGAACTGTTGGTGGGTAAAGTGAAATCAATTTTATTCGTGCTTCAGGGCCAGTGCCCAAATCCCGCAGCTACTACAGGGACATGGTAACTACTAGACGAACAGGGAACTAGTAGGGGAGACTACCATTGTAAAACCCCAATGGAGAAAAGAGCATTCAGGTTAAAGAATGGAGAGCTGTAAGAAGTGTAGGGAGAAAAGGAAGATCGAGTCCACCCGGGAGCTCAGTCCTCTATCCGGTCGCTACTGGCCCAATCTCGAAACATCACCCTTGTCAACGTGATTTGCGCCAGTTACAACCTCGTTCATTTGGGACCTCTGTTCCGAGCTGTCCGAAGAATCCTGTCAGTCAGTCTTTCATTCATTTTTCCCTCGCTCGGTCGTGTGTAATATCCTACTGCCGACTTGATTAAGCGCACAGAAAAACAGAATTTACATAGCCAACGGTTACCATTATTTGGTGCATAGTGTGTACTTGTGGTTGTTTTTCTCAAACCCTGTTGGCCATCCCTTCTTAGCCAAAGAAGGATTCCCTGACTATCAGATAAGCGTTAATTGTTATTCTTCGTTCCTTTGTGTCTTCTGGTGCCTTTTTAGAGAAGGTAGGCACAATCATGAATTGGTGCTTAGAAGGAAAGGGGGACCTCAGTGGGTTTAAAGAGCTTTATGGATGTTAAGGGTGGGTAAGGCAATGACAGTGATGGGTGATGGGTGACGGTCACCCAGTCTGATTGTTCCGTAAAGTTGGGAAAGTTTACATAACTCAACTCTCTCATGTCGTCGAAACCCTCGCTCAGATTCCAAGAGTGCCATGTCATGGAGCGTGGTTGAAGCTCACGACAACTTTTCTATCTGATGGGTCAACAGGGTAATTTGCAATATGGCTACAAGTATATGATATTTGCGGAGCCAAACCTGGTGCAAGGCATGGGCGAACAAAAAGACAACGCTTCGCAAAGAAGTGATAGCCTGCAGTCTCATCATGATGTTAAATCTCAATGATTGGGCGCCGCATCACTTAAGGCAGATAGGGTGCCTCTGATGCAAGATCCTTGTGTGGTTTTGCACGAGCATCGCCAATCCTTGCCGTTCTTCCCCTCTACGTCCATCCATAACGGCACATTGTTACAGGCAAAGATCACCAGAACGCTGGCCTCCGAGATGGCCAGCAAACCTCTCAAGCTCCTCCCTGCGTTGCGTCGTTGAACACATCAATCAGATGCAACTCCGAGAAAATGCGGCTCTCATACCTACATCTAACGTTCACTCCCACGGAACTTAAGATTATCAATCTGAACTACTAGTTAGAACAAAATCGCCTCCAATCCTTCAATCCCCGAAAGAAGGGTCTCGCTAGCTTTCCGTATGTTGAAGGGGCGATGTGTAAAACTAGCGTTTACCTCGGATACAGTGTGCCACCCTAATCCTAAGACATTCATTCATGTCCTCAAAGAACAGAGACGAATCGGCTATTCGACATTTCCTACCTCCCCAACTTCCAGAACGTTGACAGAGATAAGAGCGGTATCCTCAGTTCACCACGCCGGAATACACTCCGCTAAATCAGGAGTGAAAATAAACTTCGCCTACGATGACGACCACAACTCACAGAAGGAAGCAGTGACCATTGAGGTACCCTAAAATAAAGTGATTTATCTTGCTTGTTGCGGTCAATATCGCGTGCATAATCCTTGTGGCACGCAAGATAGTTGTTAGCACCTTGCAAGTGAAGATTGAGTTTGCTGAATCCCAGACGTCTCTCAGGACTAAAGCAGTATGCTATGAGGGGGGCGCGGCTTGTATTGTTACCAGGTGGGAGTTCCGATGCATTGGGGGGACGGAGGTGGGGCACGTTGTGTATGTATGTGCACGGCTACCACAGAAAAAAGCACAGGGATTGAATGGAAAGACACAGCCATAGGCATCTCAACGAAAGGACAGTCGCGCCGCCTTGTCGAGAAAAAACCAAATCAGAGATCCAGAAAGTGCGAGTTCGCACGCACGCACGCACGCACGCATGCATTCACCCGAACCTGGGAACGATCTTGCCAGTGGTCTTGGGAAATAGCTGTACCCGGCCTGTGCCAACTTGACACTCACATCAACAGCAGGACATCAAGCGACTTCCTATGCTCATTTTATCGTTCTTCGCGCTCATTAATGGCACCTCTTATGACATGCACGATCTGAACTTGATGCAGCTAATTTAAGCAGAGGGAAGAGAAATATGATCGGGCTTAATGAACCGTGAGGGGCTGGAGGGAAGTGTGGGTAAAGTGATTGTGACGTTTTTTTTCTCAATGGCCCAGTCCGGCTCTATAAAAACCCCAAGCCAGCGTGTAGCAGAAGTCAAACACCTTCAAGATAAAGACGAAATATCACAAACGATACCTTCGAAAAGCAACGCGATGCGCGCCTCATTGATCTTCTCCATCCTCTTCTTCTCTTTCATTGCCGTGGGTGCCACCCCTGTGAGACGTACGAGTGCGCCAATACCGCCTCTTCGCTCCTTACTCGAGCGCGCCACGTCCGATAACTGATACTAAGGGTGTACTTGAACAGGCGGCCGGTTGTTGGCCGCAGCCGCTCATCAAAAGATTTCTGAGGATAAAGACACAGGCGCCGCCTACAAAGAGGCTCGATCGGAGGTTTTCCCAGCTTAGAGGCTTGTATTTTGTGTGTACGCGGTAGCGAGTCGAAAATCCCCCTACGGATGACTGACTGAGTGTTACAGGTCGGTAGACCGTATCGCGTGGATCGTTCATGAATCGAGGTCGGTTGTCCCGTGATTCAGGCAACTGATGCGTGCGCAAGGACGATATCAGTGAAGGTGTTATGTTTATCCATTTTATTCCTTTCCCTTCCTTTCCTTTCTCTCTTGCTCTCGATAGTTCCACGGCAGCGTCCTCAACGCGATATGACGTCCACTTGTATAGCATTCGAACTTCCACTGATTTCCCCCACCTTCGACTATACTATATAAGAGTACGAGTACACAGATGCGCGTATGTGTCAACGTGTTGGGTCACGTGTGTGAGGTCAATTCTTGGTCAAATATCATGCACGCAAACTAAATTCACAAGCAGCAGCACAAGCGGAGCTTTAGGAGGGAGCTGCGCTAGTAAATAAATTGACTTTGTTTAAAGAGCCATGTCAGCTCGCCCTGGGACGAGCTCTGCAGCGCCAGGAAATCCGGCGCGAGAACCTGCGGGGTGTTAAGGTGAACTTGGAGGTCATTGTCATTGACTCCATGTCATTTACACTCACATCGTATCCAATCGCACTTGCGACGTTGGTAGGTGAGGAGATGACCTCGTTCCCTTGCACATCGCTCTGCGGCGATGCGATCGTACTCGTTTCCTCAAGGAACTGTTTGATCCCGGATGAGCATGAAAGTTAGCGGTGCGAAGGTAAAAGCTGGGACATACGCGGAGTGGGTACAAGCCGAGAAACCAGATCCTGTAAGTAGACGTTTGCGAGGCTTTTTTTCTTTTTTTTAAATCCGATTTATATTCCGCGTGAAGCAATTACATGCAAGAGAGGTGATATCTACTTTAGGTGCCCCATTAAATAAATTGAAATGAAGCAACAGGTGGGTTAATAGCTAGATCACCACAGAGATGTCAGTTAAAGGTTATACACGGTTTGCGAGGGGATTGAAAATGGTTATTTACCCACCGAGTATAAACAATTGAATCCGGCCGAGAATAGGGTGCTTTCATCGCTGTGTGCGGCGATGACCTGCTGTCGGAAACGTGAATAGCTGAAAGATATTTGCACTTATCTCGAGAAAAGAAAGTGAGGTTAGAAAGTTCATCGATATTTGTGGTGTGGTGAAGAGAAACGAGGAGAAAGCAACGTTTTCTCTTTGTGACGGATCCGCCAGCGATTGTGAAAGTACTTCGTCGGGGAAGGGGGCATTTTGAAGCCAGTCGCACCAGGTCACGGTGCGGATTCGCTCGAAAATGCGGAGGGGAGAGGCTCACAGTCACGAACACGGAGGAAGCATATCATCAATTAATGACGAGGTTGAGTGTCCAACAGGACTCGACGGGGGCCGCTGTGTAGGCGGAGCTGCTTTGGGGCGAGCTGAAGAGGCCCACAGTGCAGAGGGCGACGGTGACGAGAACGGCAAGGAGGATTGGGCGGTGGGCAAATATCTCTTGATCCCGTGGTTAAAGGACAGACACATGGCGCTGCGTTCGGAACCTGAGAGGACCTTAAACGTTACTCGACACGATGAAAGCCCGCCCTTGACGTGTCTCTTTCTGCAACTGTCGTCGCATGCTCGGACACCCTCAGGCGACACAAGAAGAACATGCCGACTGAATGCACCAAAGTGATACCGGACTATGGCCAGAGTCAAGCGCACAGAGACCATACGCCTCCATGATGAGTTCAAGGCGCAGCCAGAGAGCTGCCTGAAGACAGGGGAGGAGATAGGGAGATCATCCACTGTGGCCATCAGGGAGATGTTTTCCAGAGTCGTCAAAGAAGGGATGACAGAGCCGAGCCACGAGGTGAACATATAGGCAAAGTCAATCGATTACGATCGTGAAGGAAGAAAAAAAAAGACAACGCAAGCCTCGCTGCCATGGTGACTACGTACGACGTAACGGGTTGGCTGTCCATACCGAAATGAAACGCCGAACCTCCTTTTATACGACACGCGATATGCGGACCGGCGGGGTGGTGTGGTGTAGTGTGTGCATACATAAAACACTTTCTCATTGTGTTTAACCTTGAATATGCTCCAGCAAGATCCGGAGTCCACGCGTTGATCCGTTGGTTGGTTGATTGGAGCGAGTGGCAACGATAGATGGGTTAGGAAGAAAAAGAAGAGAAGAGAAACTTGAAATTAACAACAACGCTAATCATCGCCGGAGCGTTAATTTTACTTGTCACCGTCACTTTGTTTCTGCTTTTCTTATTGCCTTTTTCTTTTCCCTTTTGCGATAATAAATGGGCTACAAGCACACTCTTGTGACACCCTGAAGTCTTATTCACCTAATAAAACCCTAAAACCGCATTCGACCTCGCGCACGCGCAACCAACAAAAAAAGCAAAAGCAAAAAATAAAAAAGAACGTCAAAACTTGAACCCTCCCGCGAGGCCCATGACATCCCTAGGGTCAACCCTCCGCCGAATCTCCTTCAACCGAGGTACGTTCGTCCCATAAATATCCACAAGCGGTGTCCCAAACAACGCATTATTCGGATACTTCGCCGCATTCAGAACGTCCTGACCATCTGCAACCGCGGCATTGCGCACTGTGCGCGAGCTTTCCCTCAATGCGTTGGCGACCTCCGCGTCGAGCGCCGGGTTCGTCCACCCAAAGTATATGTTCATCGGTAAGAGAGGTCGGGAGCGGTCCGGTGGGTATGCGGAGGGCTGCGATGCTGGGGAGTGGGTGAAGAGTCCTGCGTCGTAGGACTCAACGGCGAAAGAGACGGTCGTGCCCTTGTCGAGTTGCGCAAGTTTGGCGCCCCAGAACTAAGCATTTATTTTGTTTTTGTTGAAAGGGGGAGGGAAGGCCATAGGTCAGCACGCGAAAGCCATCTGAAAGGGGGAAAAAAGGGCAACTTACGAGAGTCTCATTTACGATCGCGTCGACCAACGCAGGGGAGTACCCCAAGACAGGTACACTGCTAAAGTACGCTCTGCGAGGGAAATCAAGAGATTAAGTTTCTAGGGGAGCAGGTGCTCAGGCGGAGTAGAAGTCACTGACCGCGTGCCACCAGTGAGGTCGGTCGGTGGGATGACGCCAAAAACTCAAAGAACGAACCCGACCGGACGTCGATCTGAATGTCCGGTAACGCAAGAAAGTCGTCAAAGATGCC
>WTXG01000263.1:0-49216 GCA_022496185.1 Multifurca ochricompacta | reverse complement strand
TGGCGACGAAACAGATCCAACAAGACGAATCAGTGAGTGAACTACCATTTTAATGTTCCGCGATTAAATATTGGCAGGGGCGTATGGACGGATGTTGATAGGGATAATAGGTCCAGGACTCCCTTCAGAGGTTGGATAAATTGACCCGGGAAGAGTCTCTCGCCGTAGCGGCGCACACATTTGGTACTGTGAACAAGATGATGGTTCGTCATCCCTTTCGCAGTAACATTATAGACAAGGCAGCTAAGATTTTATTTGCAGATGATCAGATGAACAAGGACATTCGGACATGGCTGTCACCTCCTGACCCATCTAAAAATCACAACATTGCGCGGAAACTTTACCATGAGGGAACCGCAAAGTGGTTCGTTGAAGGCGAAAGATTCAAGGAATGGAAATCGAAGGGTTCGCTTCTATGGTTAAATGGGAATGGTAGGTTGACTGCACTATTTGGGTGCTTTTGTTGCTGACGGTCTTTTCTTGAAAGCGGGATCTGGCAAGAGCATCCTTTGGTACGTTTGCCTAGCATTATAGGGTATCGCTAGCACTCATCTGAATGATCAGTTCCACCATCGTTGAGGATGTCCAGCGTCCATGCTATGGTGGATCTGCCTGCTTTGCGTACTTTTATTGCGACTTTCGAGACACGGAAAAGCAAAATATCCGTGGGCTACTATCTTCTCTCTTAGTGCAGCTCTGTTCTCAGTCAGATGCCTACCGTGCCATCGTCTCGGAATTGTACTCGAAACATGGTAATGGCCAGAAGCAGCCCGACGAGAAGGATCTTGCAGAAACTTTGAAGGCCATGCTCGTAACACCCGTTCAGGACACAATGTACATCATCATTGATGCCCTCGACGAATGTCCCCTCTCTGGAATGCCGTCTAAACGTGAAGAAGTATTAAACTTATTAAAGACCTCGTCGACCCCCGCCTCCGAAATTTAAGGATCTGCGTCACTAGCCGCCCCGAACCAGATATTCAGAAAGCTTTTACAAAGCTGGCACATTGTCCTGTATCCCTTCATGCGGAAAGTGGGCAAACGCGGGACATCCACGAATACATCTACTCAACGGTCAACACGGACCCCATGATGAGTGAGTGGGAGGCGGAGAGAAAGGAACTGGTGATCAAAACGCTCTCGGAAAAGGCAAACGGAATGTAAGCTTCAAACCAGAACGACTATTTATTTCGCGATCATTATTCATGTCATGGTGTAGGTTCAGATGGGTTTTCTGCCAACTAGAGACACTGCGTCGTTGTCTACCAAGGAACTTCTCTTCGACGCTCGAATCACTCCCAAAAACACTAGATGAAACATATGAGGCCACGCTACGGAGGATCGAAGATAATGACTGGAAATTTTCTCATCGCCTGTTCCAATGCCTTGCGTTCTCTGCTCGTCCACTCCTAGTCAAGGAGGTTGCGACGATGCTTGAATTCGATTTCGACGCTGGCAATATGCCAAAGCATGACATAACCTGGCGAAACCCGGACTCTGACGGAACTGTACTGTCCACATGCTCCAGCTTGGTTGTCATTGTCAATCACGTCGATGACAGAGGAAAAGAGTGTCGTGTTGTACAGTTTGCGCACTTCTCTGTGCGGGAATTCCTGACATCAGACCGGCTGGCGAGATCGACGGAAAGGCGCTACCATGTTCTCCCCAAAGAATCGAATAGAGTGCTTGCGCAGACATGCCTGAGCACGCTGCTCGGATTCGACAAGACCACGGACACCAATACTATCTTGAACTTCCCGTTGTCTCGATATGCGGCAGAACACTGGGTCGATCACGCACGATTCGAGGATGTCTCCTTAGATGTACGAGACGGAATGGAATCCTTGTTTGACCCAGACAAGACGCACTTCCTAGTTTGGATTGGAATATATGACTTGGACTCATACGGGGAGGAGGGGACAAAAAACACTTCAGTACACCCAATATACTACGCGGCTCTCTGCGGCTTCTTGCAACTGGTGAAATGGCTGGTAGACCATGGCGCTGATGTCAATGCAAAGGGCGGCACTTATGGATATCCTCTGCAGGCGGCGATAGCCAAGGGACATGTCGAGATCGTGAAATGGCTGGTAGACCATGGCGCTGATGTCAATGCAAAGGGCGGCTATTATGGATATCCTCTGCAGGCGGCGATAGCCAAGGGACATGTCGAGATCGTGAAATGGCTTCTAGACCATGGCACTGATGTCAATGCAAAGGGCGGCGATTATGGATATCCTCTGCAGGCAGCGATAGCCAAGGGACATGTCGAGATCGTGAAATGGCTGGTAGACCATGGCGCTGATGTCAATGCAAAGGGCGGCTATTATGGATATCCTCTGCAGGCGGCGATAGCCTTCGGACATGTCGAGATCGTGAAATTGCTGCTAGATCATGGCGTTGATGTCAATGCAAAGGGCGGCACTTATGGATATCCTCTGCAGGCGGCGGCAGCCTTCGGAGACGTCGAAATCGTGAAATGGCTACTAGACCATGGTGCTGATGTCAATGCAAAGGGCGGCGGGTATGGATATCCTCTGCAGGCGGCGGCAGCCAATGGACATTTGGAGATTTTCAAATCATTGCTAGACCATGGCGCTGATGTCAATGCGAGGGGCGGCACTTATGGATATCCTCTGCAGGCGGCGGCAGACAACGGACATGTCGAGATCATGAAATGGCTGGTAGACCATGGTGCTGATGTCAATGCAGAGGGCGGCTATTATGGATATCCTCTGCAGGCGGCGGCAGCCAAGGGACATGTCGAGATCGTGAAATGGCTGGTAGACCATGGCGCTGATGTCAATGCAAAGGGCGGCTATTATAGATATCCTCTGCAGGCAGCGGCAGACAACGGACATGTCAAGATCGTGAAATGGCTACTAGACCATGGCGCTGATGTCAATGTGGAGGGTGGCCGTTATGGATATCCTCTGCAGGCGGTGGCAGCCAATGGACATTTGGAGATTTTTAAATCATTGCTAGACCATGGCGCTGATGTCAATGCAGGGGGCGGCACTTATGGACATCCTCTGCAGGCGGCGGCAGCCAAGGGACATGTCAAGATCGTGAAATGGCTGGTAGACCATGGTGCTGATGTCAATGCGGAGGGCGGGGGGTATGGATATCCTCTGCAGGCAGCAGCAGACAACGGACATGTCGAGATCGTGAAATGGCTTCTAGACCATGGCGCTGATGTCAATGCGGAGGGCGGCTATTATGGATATCCTCTGCAGGCGGCGATAGTCAACGGACATGCTGAGATCGCGAAATGGTTGGTAGACCATGGCGCTGATGTCAATGCGGAGGGCGGATATTATGGATATCCTCTGCAGGCGGCGGCAGCCCAGGGACATGTTGAGATCGTGAAATGGCTGCTAGACCATGGTGCTGATGTCAATGCGGAGGGCGGCGGTTATACATATCCTCTGCGGGCGGCGGCAGTCAACAGACATGTCGAGATCGAGAAATTGTTGATTGAGCATGGTGCAAGGATCAATGTGTAGAGCTACAAGTATGGAACTGCTTTCGGAGTGGCACCTTTTCAAACGTATTCTAAAATTTAAGGCGACTACTTTGTATTTATCCAGGTTCAGCTCGGTTATCATTATTTTAGTTGTTGTTAAGATACTTCCGGTGAAGCCTCCAGACCAAAGCATATGCTCTTGTTTCACAGCTTTATTTAATAAAAATATTTGACACATTAGTTTCAATTTCAGACAGACTCTGATACAAGTAGGAAATCCGATCATGCACGAGTTGTCCTCTTTCATCCAAACTCCTGCCCTCATGCACACTAGTCTTCCCTTCAACTGGTCCCTTTACAAGCATATAAAGGTACATATAATGGTTGTGTTCTAGTGGTAAGGCCAGACATGATAACCAAACCAATGAGGGTTCTGTCTTATTTTATCTTTCTCTTTCGCTTCTCTGCACGCAAAAAGGCTATCAACAAACATCCTTTTCTGACATTCCCTCAGCAACATAGACACACTCTCTCAGGTAGTGATGTGCCTGGCCCGGCTCAAAGCCGGAAGCCGGGCCAAGCCGGGCCTGTTTGGGCCGGGCCAAGCCAGGCCGTTGTGACGGCCCAGCAAGGGCTTTGGCCCGGCTCAGAGAAACTAAAAGCCAAAGCCGCCGGCTCAGGCCGCGGCTTTCAACAGCACATACAAGTGCATTAGCAATCGTCAAAATCAGTAGAAATCTGATCACAAAGTGGTTGATTTGGGTCACGTGATCATATTTATCGCGGCATTTCAAACTTTTTCTTCGATATAGCTTTGCAATACGTAACACACTAAGTCAGATTTGGATTAGCTGAACTATAACTACTGGTTATATGTCATAATATTTTCTCTACCAAAAGCCGCGGCTTGGGCCAAGCCGGGCCAGGGCCAAGCCGTCTGTGGCGGCTTTGGCTCGGCCCAGACTTCTGGAAAGCCGGAGCCGCCTCAGGCCGAGCCAAAGCCGCGGCTTTTGGGCCAAGCCGGGCCGGAACATCACTACTCTCAGGGTTCTCAAACATCTCTCTTTTTTCTCTTGGGAACGTCCTTTGCCTCGAACTCACCACTGAACAGATCCAATCTGTGGTGAGAAGTGTGCTTCTGAATGGAGAGAGACAGGGGAGATGTGAGAGTGAAGGAGGGAGCCCCGAGATAACTAAGGCTTTGAAGTTGAGGGTATGTTGTGCTCATACTTGCAAATACACTGCTTGCTGGTTCCATTTGACCTTGTGCTTGAGATCATCAGGAAGTTGCTTAGCACTCAAAGAGATGGAGAATGTGAGACAGAGAAAAGAATGACAGTTTGATTCCCTTTGCTTCTGCTGGCCTGCCCTACTTTATAGAGACCTAGTTGAAGGAGTTTTGTGAAGCAGAAGGGGATGAATTTAGAAGAAAGAGGGTGAAGCCACATGAGGTGAGATGAAAGAGGATGAAACCAAGGGAATGCAGGCAAGCAGCCCAGGATACGTGCAATCTGAATACACAGCATCATGCATCAATCTCACTTGTACTGTATCAGAGTCTGTCTGAAACTAAAATTTAAATTACTGTCATGAATTTTATTGTCAAGAACTTGCAATGAAAGAGAGAGCAAATGGTGTCCAACCAGAAGTGGTGACAGCTGTGATGGATCTGGATCTCAAGACGTGCAAATTGGACAAGCTTAATTCTTTGGACACTGCTCAAGATTCTATGGTCTAAGGTTTCATGTTCGGAAGAGTAAATGCATTCTACCTTTCCATTTTATTACTCCAGTTTTATTTTATTCAAGCGCGACTTAAATCTGTTTCAGTAATCATTCTATTGCACACCCCCTTTTACTCAGCATTGCACGCACTTCATTCTAAAGGACTTGTAGTTTACATTGTATGAACCCCTAGCCATTGCTTTTGGCTTTCTGCTTCGACTCCTTTGTATTGTGTCTCCTATTTGACTTAGTGATTGGCAGGGGTAACCCTGGGGTATACTCGTTGGTACCCGTACCCGTACCCATACCCATCACTATGGGTACGGGTAACCCGCGGGTTACCCGCAGGTCACCCGTGAAAACGCGTGCAAGTTCTTTACTTGCATCACGCATTTCAGATAACCGGCCTGGGCCTTCCTGGACCAAGAAGATACACAACGTGTTTATTTGTGGCTGCTTAAGATCCCTCAATGGCTCTTGTTTTATGTTCAGAAGATTAAGATAATTCATTATTCCATTATTTTTCTATTATTCTGCTTTCAATTTTATACAAGCACAACTAAAATCCAGTATACAGAGATGATTAGATAGGATGTTATAGAACATTGATGAATAGCCTGTCAGATAACCACACAGAATGCAAAAAAATTTAATGAACACATAGACATTGGCAGGGGTAACCCCTGGATAATTGTTTTGATACCTGGGTTGCCCATAAAATGAAATGCGTGCAAGTTCTTTACTTGCATCGCGCATTTTGGACAATCGGCCCGGGCCATCCCGGTCAAGGAGATACGCACTCAGACACAACGCGTTCATTTATGGCTACTCAAG
Organism: Multifurca ochricompacta; assembly: GCA_022496185.1. NCBI lineage: Eukaryota > Fungi > Basidiomycota > Agaricomycetes > Russulales > Russulaceae > Multifurca > Multifurca ochricompacta. The sequence goes on along the minus strand of WTXG01000263.1, from coordinate 43,192 downwards.
ATCCCTCAAAGATTCCTATTTTATGTTCATAAGATTAAGATAATTTATTATTCCAATTTTATTTTATTATTCTGGTTTCAATTTTATACGAGCGCAACCGATCTTTGCATTTCTGCGCATTTCGGATAAATGGCCCGGGCCATCCCGGTCAAGGAGATAAGCACTTGGACACAACGCGTTCATTTATGGCTACTCAAGATTCCTCAAAAATTGTTCTTTTATGTTCAGAAGATTAAAAGGATTTTTTATTTACATTATTATTTTATTATTCTAGTTTCATTTCATACAAGCGCGACTGTCCTGGTCCCTGGATGCACAATTCTGCGCGTTTAAGTCAACCTTCCTTAATAGGAAGGAGGTCAGACCACCATGCGATGCAATGTAGTCGCTGCCCCATGCAGCTTGTAGATACACGCGGGCCTTGTTTCAGCAAACTAATTTGATAATTAGATTACAATACAGTCTAAAGTAGTCTAGAGTGTATTTTAGATAGTGCCAGACTGGCAGAATTGGTCACGCGTTAATAAAACAGATGTATCATGGTTTTCAAGAAAGTGGATCACTGATAAGGATTTTATTTTACATCGCACCATTAATCTGCTTTGATATTTTGTAGGATAATACTAGAACATATTTAACACAACCCTGTAGCATACATCAGACGAGATCTTGTATTTTTGTGGCTGCAGATGTGTTTTATCTCGGAAATTCTACTGATCTTGTCAATGCATAATCGGCACCTATACCCGCCAAACCTGCCACGCGGGTATGGGTTTCCACGGGTTGGGAGCCGTATACCCATACCCGTACCTGGCAAAACCCGTGGCACTTACCCGCGCGGGTATGAAACCCCTTGACAATCACTAATTTGACTCCTATAGTATAAACTGTATAAAAAACCTATTAGTTTCGCTTGTATCAAATCAGAGTGTCTTGCTTCGCGTCCACCTCTAAACCCACTTGCGTGTCTCCACTTGTCTTCTTTTGCGTCCATAATCATACCAGGTTATGGGCCCTGCTGTCGCCAATTAAATCAATGCAAAAGACCAAAGACAAACCTTGAAACTTACCCTGCGTTTTTTATCTGCACCACCCTCTTTTCACATTATGGCTGACGACATGAAGATCACCCTGACCAAGTTAGCTGCAGATGGATCCAACTGGATCACTTACCGGGACCGCATGAAGTGGACTTTCAATGTGAAGGGGCTATCCGAAATCATCACAAGTGCCACGATAACAGCCACTTACACCAATGCCGGCACAGTTGGAGGACGTTCCCCCGATGAACGATGGGCAATGCATGAAGCTACAGTCAAAGAGCTTATTGGTGTATCTGTACCCGACACAATCTTCAACCAGATCAAAGACAAGACCACAGCAAAGGACGTTTGGGACTCACTGAAGAACTTGTTCAAGAAGTGATCAAGTAGTTTGATGGTCAATCTGGGAAGGAAGTTTAGAAACTTGAAGTGTGGGGAGGACGATAATGTACGTGCCCACCTTGACAACCTTGATGACATGCGAGAGAAGCTCGCATCTGTTGGGAGAACTATTGGCGAGGACGAATACGTCGACATCCTCACAGGCTCCCTTCCACCATCTTACGACGCTGCCATCGATTCCCTCACAACCGCATACGACTCCAGTAATTTGGCCTTGACACCTGCAGCTGTCAAAAGGGTCGCTATCAACACTTACAAAAAGAAGCTCCTCCGCAAAGACAAATCGCCTCAAGATGAAGCATTTGCAGCCAGTAGCCAGCACAAAAAGAAGAGCAAGCGCAATGTTGAGTGCTTTAACTGCCACAAGAAGGGGCATGTTAAAGCGGAGTGCTGGGCAAAAGGAGGAGGAAAGGAGGGACAATGGCCAAAGAAGAAAGGCAATAGCACGAACACTGTTGCTGCGATCGCGGAGAAGACCAACGATATTGAGTCTTGGGCCATGATAGAAGAACTAGGTGATCAAGAGAACGAGTCCTTGATCACGATGCAAGATCAAAGTGATCTACAAAACACATCAGTACATGACATGGCGAGTGCAGCACTTACCACTGAAACCGAGCTTTATGACTCTGGCGCTTCACAACACATCTCCCCATTTCTCCAACGTTTCACTTCTTATCGATCTATTCCACCCAGAGCAATCACTGCAGCCGACAAACGAGTTTTCTATGCCATCGGAACTGGCGATCTTCAAATCGAGGTGCCGAATGGGCTGAAGACCACACCAGTTATTCTCAAAGACGCTTTATATGCACCTGAAATTGGACTCACCGTCGTATCGATTGGACGTATTGCAAATGCCAGTTACACTGTTTCCTTCGAAGGCCAGGATTGCAAGATCAAAAATACAAAAGGAGATGAGATTGGCAAAATCAGTGCAAGCCCCAATGGGCTATACAAAGTCGAGCACGTACACGTGGCGGCAGTTGCACCCGAACCCGAGAGAGTGGATATTCTCACACTTCACAGACGCCTTGGACACATCTCAGTGGACTCCATCCGCGCTTTGATTCGCAACAACGCAGTCACCGGACTGCGACTAATAAACGATGTTTTTCCCCTTAGTTGTGAATTGTGCGACTATGCAAAGCTCACTTGCAAGACTATCAAGAAAGAACGAGCTACTCCACCAGCTCAAGCTTTTGGAGACGAGATCCATACGGACTTATGGGGGCCATCACCATTGTCGACCATTGGAGGTTGCAAATACTACGTGACATTTACAGACGATTACTCTCGATTTACTAGGCTGGAGCTACTCAAAAGCAAAGATGAAACAATTCAAGCCTACAAAACTTTTGCAAATTGGGCCTACACTCAGCATGGCGTATGGATTTGACGACTGCGGTCTGACCACGGAGGTGAGTTCACCAGTAACGAATTCACCAAGTTCCTGCAAGAGCAAGGAACCGAACGACACCTCACAACACACGACACTCCGCAACATAATGGTATAGCGGAATCTCTCAACCGATGACTTCTCGAGCATGTGCGCGCAATCCTGCATCACACGCAACTCCCAAAGTATCTATGGGGCGAAGCAATACATTTTGCTATTTGGCTGAAGAATCGTACATCTACGAAGGCACTGGGTAATGTGACACCTCATGAACGCCTCTATGGAGAGAAGCCTAACTTAGGATGGATCCCGGAGTGGGGTCAGCGCATCTGGGTCCACAATAATTCTGGCTCAAAACTAGACGCACGCGGACTGGAGGCAAGATGGGTGGGATACAACAGAGATAGCACACATGCGCATCGTGTGTATTGGCCAGGCAGGTGCACCGTCTCTGTGGAAAGAGACATAAAGTTCGTACCCCCTACTGTGACGGTGTATTCACCACTTCCTAGCCACACTACACCGAGTCCACCACAACCACCAACCGTGATGCTCCTGACACCTCCCATTTCAGTAGTCACACAGCCACAGCAAAGGACTTCACCATCGCCATCAGTTACAACTTCTCAGCCACCCACTTTCAGCATGCCAGCACGCACGCAAGTATGACCTCCAGCCACCAGCAGTGGAGAAGAAGAATTAGAAGATGAAGAAGTGGAAGAAGAATTAATGGAACCCACCGCAACCTCAAAAGGCAAAGCACCATTGCAAACACCAGACGCACCCAAAAAGAAGAGAATCGAGCCCGCAGAACCAACACGAAAGTCTCAATGCCTGATAAAACTGTCGGAAACGATGCAACGAACCCTCAGTGCCCAAGGAGGATCACCGCCTGCTTGCAGAAGTACACCAACAGCCTCGACAATCTCCTCTAGACTCAAATATCACCATCCGGACACTCAAGAAGGCTCTGCATCTATTGCTGACCTATCTTCAAATACAGTTTATGCCTATCAGGCAGAATATGATGATATGATTGCAGCAGCTATTGAAGATGCTGAAGGCGACCCAAGATCACTCACCGAAGCCAAAACACGCGACGACTGGCCTCTTTGGAAGGAGGCTATGGATCGCGAAATACTCACTCTGGAAAAGGCAAATATGTGGATTACAGTCCCACGTCCCAATGACAAGAACATAGTTGGATCGAAGTGGGTCTTTCATATCAAATGCAAGGCTGATGGTTCTGTGGAGAAGTACAAAGCGAGACTTGTCACACGCGGCTTTACCCAAGTATATGGAGTCGACTATTTCAACACATTTTCTCCTGTTGCCAAACTAACCAGTTTCCACACCATACTGGCACTGGCAGCACGATACGACTGGGAAATCGATTCCTTTGACTTCAATGGAGCATATCTCAACGGAGAACTCGACGCAGATGAAGAAATATACATGCAAGCTCCACCTGGCTATGAAAGCCAAGATGGCAACACTGTGAAGAAACTACAGAAGTCACTTTACGGTCTAAAACAAGCTGGGCGAAAGTGGTACGACACACTTTCGTGTGCCCTTACTGACCTGGGTTTCCGCGTTAGCAGCGCAGATCCAGGTGTATTCCACATTCGCATCGAAAAACACATATTAATACTCGCCATCCACATCGATGACTGCGCCTTCACAGGCAGCTCAAGCAACTTGATTACCCAATACAAAGCCAAGTTGAACGTGCAATACGCTCTTACAGACTTAGGGCCAATTCATTGGCTGCTAGGTATCAAGATTTCGTGTGACAGAGAAGCAAGAACAATATCATTATCTCAAACCTCATACATCAATTCCATTCTTGCGCGATTCAAGTTAGAAGATGTAAAACCTTACGACACTGCGATGCCACCAGGAGTTCAATACTCCTGTAACGACTCACCGCAAATGCCAACTGACACCGAAAAGATGAAGAGAACGCCATACCGTGAGGCAATTGGAAGCCTCATGTACGCTTCAGTTGGTACATGTCCCGACATCGCCTACGCCGTCTCAACCCTATCACAATTTCTCGAAAATCCTGGTCAAATTCACTGGGAAGCAGCCAAAAGAATCATGCAGTATCTTTCTGGCACTAGAGACATGGAACTGACCTATGGCGGCGAGCGCCACGACCTCATAGGATTCACCGACTCTGATGGAGCGAACCAAGAACACAGACATGCTATCTCAGGCTACACATTCCTCATCGACGGCGGCGCAGTATCCTGGAGTTCCAGAAAACAAGAACTAGTCACCCTATCCACTGCCGAGTCTGAATATGTCACAGCAATGCACGCAGCAAAAGAAGCTATCTGGCTTCGCAAACTCATTCAAGAACTACTCCCTTCTCACACCAGTCCGACAACTCTATATTGCGACAATCAATCTGCGATCAAACTAGCAACCGAAGATAACTACCATGCACGAACAAAACACATCGACATTCGCTATCACTTCATTCGAGACGTGATATCAAATGGCACGATCAAAATCATTTATTGTCCCACTGATGATATGACTGCAGATATTTTTATGAAAGCCCTTCCGAGATGGAAGGTGAAGTATCATACTCCCTGCCTAGGCCTACATTGCGCTTGTGAGGGGACTGATGGATCTGGATCTCAAGATGTGCAAATTGGACAAGCTTAATTCTTTGGACACCGCTCAAGATTCTATGGTCTAAGGTTTCATGTTCGGAAGAGTAAATGCATTCTACCTTTCCATTTTATTACTCCGGTTTTATTTTATTCAAGCGCGACTTAAATCTGTTTCAGTAATCATTCTATTGCACACCCCCTTTTACTCAGCATCACACACGCTTCATTCTAAAGGACTTGTAGTTTACATTGTATGAACCCCTAGCCATTGCTTTTGGCTTTCTGCTTCGACTCCTTTGTATTGTGTCTCCTATTTGACTCCTATAGTATAAACTGTATAAAAAACCTATTAGTTTCGCTTGTATCAAATCAGAGTGTCTTGCTTCGCATCCACCTCTAAACCCACTTGCGTGTCTCCACTTGTCTTCTTTTGCGTCCATAATCATACCAAGCTGGAGGTTTCACATCCAAAGCCCAGGCTGTAACAGGTGCTTCTATCCCATGCTTGCTATGTAAGATTAGATAAGATGTAGAGATCATGGTAACTCAGAGGTGAAAATATCCTAGTTGGAAAGCTGCCCAGAATGTGGAGATTAATGCATGTGTAAGGCTTGAAGCAGTCAGAGGACTCTGCCTTGCTTATGCAGCAAGAATAGACCTATATTGAACTTTGCTAAGAGCCTACAGCCCCAAGAGGACAAGATCAGCTGGGCCTGAGTAAATACAGATATAAAGTGCACCTACAGCCCCAAGAGGACAAGATGGGATCTGCAGCATGCTACAGGGTGTCATTAAATATGTTCTAGTACTATCCTATGTAGGGATCAGCAAGGGTTTTCATACCCGCGCGGGTAAGCGCCGCGGGTTTTGACGGGTACGGGTACGGGTATACAACTCCCAACCCGCCAGAAACCCGTACCCGCGCAGCGGGTTTGGTGGGTATAAGTGGTCATCAGTCATTGACAAGATCAGCAGAAATGTAATGATAAAATACATCTGTAGCAAACAAATGACAAGATTTAATTTGATGTATGCTACAGGGTTTCTGTAAATAGATTCTAGTGTTATCCTATGAAATATCAAAGCAGATCAACGGTGCGATGTAAAATAAAAGTGTTATCAGTGATCCACTCTCTTGAAAATCATGATGCATCTGTTTTATTAACGCGCGATCAATTCTGCCGGTCTGGCACTATCTAAAATACACTCTAGACTACTTTAGACTATTCTATAATCTAATTATCAATTTATTTTACTGAAACAAGGCCCGCGTGTATCTACAGGCTGCATAGAGCAGTGACTACATTGCATCGCATGGACCAGCATATTGGTCTGATCTCCTTCCTATTAAGGAAGGTTGACTTAACAATCACGGCTTTGATTTTCCATTGGTCCAACAAGATTGTGATCACGCATAGATAACACAACAGAAACGTGTTCACAAATTAATTAGATACATAGAATATACATCTAAGATCTGACATATGATCAAATTACATCATTAAACGAGATAACGAGATAACGTGTTCATTTAATCTAGTAGCTGATATAGTACATCTAAAGTACAAGCCTGTGCCATGCCTGTTCCACAAAATGAAATAAAATAATAATGTAAATAAAGAATAAACTTAATCTTCTGAACATAAATCAGCAATTATTGAGGGATCCTGAGTAGCCACAAATGAACGTGTTGTATCCAAGTGCATATCTCCTTGACCGGGATGGACCGGGCCGGGTGTCTGAAATGCGCGATGCAAGTAAAGAACTTGCACACGTTTCATTTTATGGGTAACCTGGGTATCAAAACAAATATCCAGGGGTTACCCCTGCCAATCACTATGCATTTGTCAATTATTTTTGCATTCTATGCAGTTATCTGACAGGCTTTTCATCAATGTTCTATAACATCTATCTAATCATCTTTGTATATTGGGGTGGATTTTAGTTGCGCTTGTATAAAATTGAAACCAGAATAATAAAACAACAATAGAATAATGAATTATCTTAATCTTATGAATATAAAACAGGAATCTTTGAAGGATCCTGAGTAGCCACAAATGAACGCGTTGTGTATCTCCTTGACCGGGATGGCCCGGGCTGGTTATCCGAAATGCGCGGTGCAAGCAAAAAACTTGCACGCGTTTACACAGGTAACCCGCAGGTGACCCGCGGGTTACCCGTACCCGTAGCGACGGGTACGGGTACGGGTACCAATGAAGATACCTGGGGGTTACCCCTGCTATTCACTAATCCTATGAAATACCAAAGCCAATTGAGCATGCAATGTACAGTGGGTCAAAAAACCATTTCAATGTTTGCACCATTTCTAGTATTCACTCTATGGCACTGGAGGGAATAGACTATAGATAGGGGGTACTGGTGTTAGTCTGGTACGGCAAGCTGAATTTGCTGAGTGTAGGGATCAGCAAGGGTTTTCATACCCACGTGGGTAAGTGCCATGGGTTTTGACAGGTACAGGTACAGGTATACAACTCCCAACCCACCAGAAACCCATACCCATGCAGCGGGTTTGGTGGGTATAAGTGGCCATCAGTCATTGACAAGATCAGCAGAAATTTAATGATAAAATACATTTGTAGCAAACAAATGACTATATTTTATTTGATGTATGCTACAGGGTTTTTGTAAATATGTTCTAGTGTTATCCTATGAAATATCAAAGCAGATCAATGGTGCGATGTAAAATAAAAGTGTTATCAGTGATCCACTCTCTTGAAAATCCTGATGCAACTGTTTTATTAATGCACGATCAATTCTGCCGGTCTGGCACTATCTAAAATACACTCTAGACTACTTTAGACTATTCTATAATCTAATTATCAAATTAGTTTACTAAAACAGGGCCCGCGTGTATCTACAGGCTGCATAGGGCAGCGACTACATTGGACCAGCATATTGGTCTGATCTCCTTCCTATTAAGGAAGGTTGACTTAATAATTGTGGCTGCGATTTTCCATTGGTCTGACATGATTGTGATCACACATAGATAACACAACAGACACGCATTCACAAATTAATTAGATACATAGAATATACATCTAAGATCTGACATATGATCAAATCACATCATTAAATGAGATAACGAGATAATGCATTTGTTTAATCTAGTAGCTGATATAGTACATAGAATGTATATAAACACTGTATAACTACTGTAATAAAGTAGTTGCTATCGCTCTATTGAAAGCATCTAAGCCTCACAGCTGATAAGATAGTAGTAAAGTAGTATCTAAAGTACAAGCCTGTGCCATGCCTGTTCCACAAAATGAAATAAAATAATAATGTAAATAAAGAATCAAATTAATCTTCTGAACATAAATCAGCAATTATTGAGGGATCCTGAGTAGCCACAAATGAACGCGTTGTATCCAAGTGCATATCTCCCAGACTGGGATGGTCCGGGCTGATTGTCCAAAATGCATGATGCAACCAAAGAACTTGCACGCATTTCATTTTATGGGTAACCTGGGTATCAAAACAAATATCCAGGGGTTACCCCTGCCAATCACTATGCATTTGTCAATTATTTTTGCATTCTGTGTGGTTATCTGACAGGCTTTTCATTCAATGTTCTATTACATCCTATCTAATCACCTCTGTATATTGGGGTGGATTTTAGTTGTGCTTGTATAAAATTGAGACCAGAATAATAAAATAAAAATGGAATAATGAATTATCTTAATCTTCTGAGCATAAAACAAGAATCATTGAGGGATCTTAAGCAGCCATAAATGAATGTGTTGTGTATCTCCTTGGTCTGGGATGGCCTGGGCTGGATATCTGAAATGCGCGATGCAAGTAAAGAACTTGCACGCATTTAACACAGGCAACCCGCAGGTGACCCGCGGGTTACCCGTACCCATAGTGACGGGTACAGGTATGGGTATGGGTACCAATGAAGATACCTGGGGGTTACCCCTGCTATTCACTAGCTGAGTGAATGCAATTCACCCAGCATGTTGTGCCAAATCATGTGATGTAAAGTAAACAATAGCAAATATTGTTGAACCAAGATAGTGGTACAGAAGTTCCGGGATAGCGGTTCGACATAATTACATAAGTCCAAAACACATTCACAATTAATTAGATACTTAGGATGTACATCTAAGATCTGACATGTGATCAAATCACATTATTAAATGAGATAACAAGATAATGCATTTAACATGTTCATTTAATTTAGTAGCTGATATAGTACATTGAATCTGCTATAGATAAAGCAATTGCTATTGCATTATTGACTGCATCTAAGCCTCTAAGTCTAAACAAGGTGAAATAGCTAGTAGTAATGTAGTATCTAGTACAAGTTGCGCTATGCCTGTTCCACAAATTCAACAACAAAGGGCGATTTTATTGCATTGGAGTCATGTACAGAGGTTCTGGGATAGTGGTTTGACATGATTATGATCACGTGTAGATAACACAATTCAAAAATGCATTCATCTAAGATCTGACATGTGATCAGATCATATCATTAAATGAGATAACTAGTAGTAATGTAGTTGTAGTGAGCTATAAATGCGTAGCTCAGTCTTTGGAATAGAAAGACTGTATGATTTGTTAATACCTATAAATGCATAGCTACACAATGAATCAGTAAAGTAATAATGTAGCTGTAACACAGAGAGTACTGACCTCAGTCTTTGGAATAGAAAGACTGAGGTTTCTAACTATGCTACTGAGTCTTTATGATAAAGGAAAATTGCACAACCTGTGTGCTCTGAATATTGTGTTGCGTTGATACAGTAGTGATCGGACTTGGGCCACCATCTCTGGTATCAATTGATTGCATGCTATGGCTGCACTTCCAACACACCCCCTTAGCCTGCATGCTGAACTCCCATCACATCTACGAACTTCTCATGTTTCTCACGGACAAGGCCCTTTGTCAACATGTTGGCAAGTTGCTCTTCCGTTGGCACATATTTCAATTCGATGACTTGGTTTTCGCACATGTGCCTCAAGAAGTGATGCCTTATCTCAATGTGTTTGGTGCGATCATGGAACTCAGGGTTTCAGGCAATGGATATTGCAGATTGATTGTCCATGCAGAGGGTTGTTGGTGAGTCGCTTTTCTGGTGGATCTCAGCTAGTAACTGACATAACCAGACAGCTTCTTTTGCAGCATGAGCTCCAGCAATATACTTGGCTTCAGTGCTCAATAGCACGATGGATGGTTGCTTCTTAGAGCTCCAGCTAATGGCTCCTCCAGCAAGTAGGAAAATGAAACCTGATGTGGACTTCTGATCATTCACATCACTGGCCCAGTCAGCATTGACATAGCTGTACAGCTCAGTTCCCTTAGGTGCATCATGTTTGAAGACAAGCTTTGTGCTGCTTGTAGCTCTAAGGTAACAGAAAGCACAGTTTAGAGCTTGCTGATGCTCTTCCCCAGGGTTTGCAGCATGCCTCCCGAGCACTGCAATAGTGTATGCTAGGTCAGGATGGGTGCTGAGCATAGGGTACATCAAGGCGCTGATTGCTTGCTGGTACCTTTTGATGTCAACTGTTGGTGAGTTGAGTTTCCTTAGATGCTCGTTTGTGAGGGTGGGGGTGCTAATGGGTCGCATGTCGGATTTGCCAAAACACATCAAGATTTCTTCGATGTATTTTTCTTGGGAGAGTGCCATCCATCTGGCCTCATGGTTGTGCGTGATGTGCATCCCAAGAATCCAGGTGATTTCGCCCAGGTCAGTCATCTCATAGGCATTTCCGAGTGCCTCTTTGTCTTCATTGATCTCCATTAGGTCCTTTGACACCATGGTGATGTCGTCAATGTAGAGAGCAATGATAGAGGACTTTGCGTTTCTGTGGCGGACGAAAACTGCATGGTTGGCTTCAGTGTGTTGGTATCCTATGTTTTCAAGCTTAGCTCTGATGTCTTGATACCAGACATGGCCACCTTGCTTTGTTCCATAGACCGCCTTGATAAGTCGAAGTACCATGTCAGAAATGGATCAATATGGCCAGGTCAGATCAATCACTAAGTGTGCAGTACTAACAAGCGAGTTGTGTCTTGTGTTACGAACCCCGCTGCGTCGTCTTGTTTCCTTTTTCCATCACATGACGTGTCATTTGGCCCTGTCTGCCCCTTTGTTGACCGTGTTATGACTTCCTTTGTACATATTTGTCCCTTATCTTTGACCCAGGCTGTGCTTATCTCTGACTCATACTTTACACAAGAACTCTTATGTATTTTCCCACCAGAATCACGACTATACCGGATCTGTCTATGTATATTCTCACCTGGCCCACATTGACTCCGTTCCCCATTCGGTTACATTACGACTTTGTTGATACATTGAGTGCGTTACTCTGATTTAGACTCTGATCCCTATTACATATATAAGGCCTGCCTAGATAGCCTGTATGCCTTAGACTCGACTTCTTAATCGACTTGGTGCATTACCTTCTGGGTGATCTCAAAGACCCGACTCTTGAATCATCTCAGTGCTTCTGGCACTCTTCCACTCACCAATACTAAGGGATTAGCTCCTTGGTGTTGACTTCTCACTCGACCTCCATGTACTTGAAAGACAGTGCACATTTGACTTCGTAGTTTTGCTACACGACTTATCACATGTCATGACGAACACCCGCACCAGGCGTTACATTAAGTCGAGTCTCCCCCACCGTGGCTTCATCTAGCCGAAGCCAGACCTTGCACACTGAAGAACTCATTGACTGTCGAGATGAGGATAATCTTTCACAACAAGTCCTTGGCTCTGCCATCTGGAAAGATTTTGAAACCGAGTTTGGATACTATGTCTATCATGACGACCAGTACCAGCCAGTTGAATACGACGAACAGAAACGAGTCTGGTACCATATCCATTACTCTAGAAGCCACCGTTCCTGGGTTACCACAGGACCTGCCCCACCAGAGTACGGCTTAGGACCTTGGAGAGAGAATCCTCCAGCCATCGTCACAGATTCAGAAACCGAAGAATATATTGAAGAAAGCAGCGAAGACACACAAGTCATAGCCCCTAGTTTTACGGCTCCGACAGTTGCACCCAAGAGTACTATGTTCAGAATATCTGCTTTAGTCTCTCCCCAGATCACACGACAGACCTCAGACACCCCGACCATCACTTATCCAATGATGTCAACCATTGCTGTGCAATTGCCAGACCCTGCTCCAGTTATCCCTGCCCCAAACCTCCCTCCCCCATCAGGACGCCTTACGGGAGTCCTCCCAACTATGTTTACCAGCAATCAATCCCAGAGCAAAAAGTTCATGCTCGAGTTTGAGACATTTAAAAATTTCAACCATGACGTCCCACAAATTGTAAACCCTTTCCAGCAAACCAACCTCTTCCTCTCACTTATTAGAGGAGACTCCATCAATGACTGGACAATGGAGCAGATTGAATGGCTGAATGATAGAGTTACAGCTGGAACCAGAACCACGGATGAAGATCTGTGGGATATAGTGGCGCAAAGATTTAAAGACGCCTTCACGGATGGACAGGCCAAGCAGAAGGCCGCCAGAGAATTGAAGTCCCTCAAAATGGAAAGAGGGGATTTAGACAGCTATGTAGCCAGATTCCACAACCTGGCCAAAAGAGCAGGGTACGATGTGAATGAAGAGGCAACACTCGACCTCTTCTCCCAGGGGTTGCCCAACCCTCTGGTGAAAAATATTATCCAATTCCATCACCCTGAGTCATGGAGCCAGTGGACGAGTGCTGCCAGAATGCAGCAGCAGGACTATCTAGACTTCCAAACACGCTTTGGAGTGGATACAAAGAAGGGGAGAACCCATGACCAGTGGAAGGCAGCATTTGGGATAAAACCTACTACTTCCCAAGACCCCAATGCCATGGACACATCAGCAGATCGCACTAAAGCTCATGCAGCCCTCACCGATGATGAGAAGAAGAACCTTATGAAGGAGGGTCGCTGCTTCCATTGCCGAGCCCAAGGGCATATGTCACAATTCTGCCCCAGAAAACAGTCCGCGCTGCTGAAGCAATTGTGGCAACCACCGTTACAACACCACCTGCACAGAACCTACCAACCCCAGTCAAGGAAAATCCAAAGACCGCCCCAAAGACAAAGGAACAAAAGGCAGAGGCCATTTGGGAACACATGATGAACGAAGATGAGGCAGTACGCACCCTGATCGTCGATAAGGCCTTTGGCCAAAAGGATTTTTGATTGGCTCGACCCCATCGGCCTGGGCAAGAGCACTCCATGTAACTTCTGTGTATACTAGTCATTTCAAGTCTCTAAAAATACCAGTACACTTTGAAACCAAACAGAAGACGGCCGACAGATGGATATTGATTGACTCTGGAGCTATGGATAATTTCATCAGTCAACGACTCCAGAAGGCACTAGGACTGGGGACACAACTGCTTCCCCAAGAAAAAAATATTTGGAACATAGATGGAACAGCTAACAAAGCTGGGAAAATCATGCATTGCTGTGATTTAGAAGTACAGGTTGGGGAACGGACCAAGCAACTCCGTTTCCTCATTACAGATTTGGGAGATGAAGATATGGTCTTGGGGTACCCATGGCTGGCAGCATTCGAGCCCAAAATCAACTGGGCAGAAGCAACAATGGACAAAGATTTCTACCCAGTTCTCATTACATCCCTGGGATATGACTACACTGTGCGACACCCCTTGACCCATGCTATCGTCATGGGATCAGCCGTCACCTGGAGTGACGTGGAACCTGTAGATCAGGTATATTGCTATGTTACAAAGGCATTGGAATTGGCCCAGGCAGAGGCACAGAAAAACCCGGAAAAGACATTCGAAGAAGTAGTCCCGGCAGAATATCATCGACACTGGAAGGTCTTCTCAGAGGAAGAATCGCAATGTTTCCCTCCCTCTCGACCTTGGGATCATGCCATTGACTTTGTCCCAAATGCCCCGCAATCAGTAGACTGTAAGATCTACCCACTGTCCCAACCAGAGAAGGAGGTGCTCTCCACCTTTCTGGAGGAACATCTGGCAAAAGGATATATACAACCCTCCAACTCACCTTATGCTTCACCCTTCTTCTTCATTAAAAAGAAGGATGGGAAACTACGACTGGTACAGGACTACAGATGGATTAATGAACTTATGGTGAAAAACAACTACCCACTCCCTCTAATTTCGGAAATTATCAATAAAATGCGCGATAAAGCCCTGTTCTCAAAGATGGATGTTCGCTGGGGTTATAACAACATTCGTATCCAAGAAGGCGACCAACCCAAGGCCACTTTTAAGACCAATCAAGGACTTTTTGAACCCAACGTTATGTTCTTTGGTTTGACAAACTTGCCGGCAACCTTCCAGTCCATGATGAATCATATTTTCCGAGACCTGATCCTTACAGAAGAAGTTGTGGTGTACATGGACGACATCCTAGTGGCCACAAAAGACAACATTTACCACCACCAAACTCAAGTCCATGAAGTATTGAATATCCTGGCAAAACATGACCTCTATCTGAAACCAGCCAAATGCTCCTTCGAACAAAGAAGCGTTAAATATCTGGGTGTTATCCTGAAATGTTACAAACCCCGTCTCTTCCTGTGTTCTTTTTCTTACCCAATGACGACCCCTCCCTGCCGCCCATGCTCCACTACCAGATCACGTCTCCATCGTGGGACCCATCACGTGCTCTCCATCCATCCTTGTGACCTACTTACTTGTTTACGCCTGTTTCTCTTTATCTTTGCTTATCGCTTATCTCCTTATCATATGACCAGACATTTACTTAATCCCCTATCAGTAGAAGCCAGGCTTTACACCCTCCGCTTCCGGATATTTGGGCCCACTTGACTCCATGATTCTTATCGATAGACGCTCACCTCTTTACGTATATAAGTCGGCTATAGTTACACTGTAGAACTCAGACTCGACTTATTGAATACATTGGTGTTTGTCTTCTGGACTTCCCTTTGATCCTTGAGCTCAGTTGTCTCAGTGCTTCCAGCATCCCTCCATTTAACATCGTCTTAGAGTGCAGCCTCTTTGACTTTGACTCATCATCTCTGAACTCCAAGGGGCCCCATTGGTCCCTTACCTGAACCCGCATAGTATGCTGTCACACAAGTTGTGTGGAACGTCCCGCACCAGACGTAACATGAAAGGAGGACAAGTACAATTGGATCCCGTAAAGGTACAAGGCATCCAGGAGTGGTCTATCCCTCAATGTACCAAAGACGTCAGGTCATTCATCAGCTTTTGTAATTTCTATCAATGCTTTGTCAAGGGATTTTTGGCTATTGCTAGACCACTCAATGATCTTTTGAAGAAGGATGTACCCTGGCATTGGGATGAACCACAGCAGAAGGCATTTGACCAGATAAAAGTGATTATCAGCGCCAAACCAGTCCTTGTTCAGCCTGACCTAACCAAGCCTTTTGAACTAGAAGTTGATGCTTCCATGTACGCCAATGGAGCAGTCTTGTTGCAAAGAGATACAGAAGGGATCCTCCACCCAGTTGCATTCTATTCGGAAACATTCTCATCAGCAGAAAGGAACTATGATATCTGGGACAGAGAACTATTGGCTATTGTAAAAGCATTACGGCATTGGTGGCCATATTTGGCTGGATCCCCGCACAAAACCATCATCTATATGGACCACTCCAACCTCCTTTACTGGCGCAAACCTCATAAGATCAGTTGACGAGTAGCACAAGAGGTTTTAGAGCTCGAAGAGTACAACTTCATGCTCAAGCACCTACCTGGGGCCCGCAATGCACGAGCCGATGCCTTGTCCAGACCAACTGGACATGATGAAGGAGAGAATGACAATGACAATATTGTCATTTTACCAGAAGATGTCTTTGCAAAGACTGCTGTTGTTAGCCTCCATGACATGGATCTATGGGCCCAAGTGACACAGAATATGAATCAGAAGCTGTGCAAATCCTGGGCAGAGCCACACAACATAAAGATGAAAAACGGCCTCTGGTGGAAAGACAGTGACCGATTGGTTGTCACTGGTGGCGACAACATTAAGAGGGGGGTGATCCATTTTCACCACAACCTTCCCTCTGCAGGACACCCCGGTATTGCAAACACCTACACCCTTGCAAAACGAGATTATTGGTGGCCAAATATGAAAAAGGATGTAGAAGCATATGTCAAAGGATGTGCAGAATGCCAGGCAAACAAAGTAAACACTCACCCAAAGCCACCGGCACTTTCACCTATTACACCAATAGCAACAGCTCCCTTCCAGACCATTGCTATGGACTTTATCATCAAACTTCCACAGTCACAGGGATACGACTTGATACTCACCATCACGGACCATGATTGTTCGAAGGCCGCCCTCTTCATCCCCTGCAATGAGACGATATCAGCAGAAGGGGTTGCGAAACTTTACCTAGACCATGTCTATCGACACTATGGACTCCCTCAAAAGATTATCTCTGACCGAGACCTGCGATTTGCTTCTATGTTCGCCCGGGCCCTCTGTAAACGTCTCAACATCCAACAGAACATCTCTACGGCATATCACCCTCAAACGGATGGTCAGTCAGAGCATACGAATCAATGGTTGGAACAGTATCTTCAATTTTGGTGTAACAAGTGACAAAATGACTGGGCAGAATGGCTGGCGATGGCTGAATTCGCACATAACAGCTGGCCAAACAGAACGATGAAAGCTACTCCCTTCTCCCTTATAATGGGATGGGACCCTTGCACCACATGGACAGATAAGCCTACCAATGTACTGTCAGTCACACAGCGTATTGGCCAATGGGAGGAGATATGGGAATCAGCCAATAGAAACCTCCAGAAGGCACAAAGGACCCTGGCCGAGAAGCCCACTAGGTTTATGCCCTACCAGGTCAGAGATCAAGTCTGGTTAGAAGGATGTAATATCCACACATCACACCCAACAGCGAAATTAGCTCCCAGACACCACGGCCCCTTCTCAATTGAACAGAAGCTCTCAGACGTCACGTACCGACTCACATTACCTGCCACCTGGAAGATACATCCCGTTTTCCACACTAGTCTTCTGATGCCATACAAAGAGACCTCCATTCATGGACAGAATTTCCCCAGACCTCCTCCTGACCTAGTTGACGGAGAGCCAGAATGGGAGGTAGAACATATCGCTGACGTGAAATGGAAGGGTCAAGGGCACAATCAGAAGCTCCACTATCTGATCAAATGGAAGGGATTCCCTGATGCCGACAATTCGTGGGAACCTGCTGCAGATGTCTTTGCGCCCAAACTCATTGAAGACTTCTATAGACACCACCCAGAAGCAGATAAAGAGCAGGACAGAATACAGCATATGTCTCCCTCACAAGTCCATGCCTCTGCCACTATTGATGCGTTTCCCCTATCTACTCCTGTGCATCCTCCTTCTTGCCCACTTTCTCCTATTGACTATGATGCGACCACCAAGGTGGCCAAAGGGGACAGAATCATTGACATCGACAAAGATTTTAATCTGCCTGAACACCCCCATCCCAACAACCTGATCAACGTGGACTTCAGTGACGAAGCCCCAGAGTTTCCGTTCTTCCTGAACAACCCTGACTCACGGTTCTACTTCCCACTCATGATCCCAACTCCCAAGAACAACGGCACCACAGAAATAGCCAAGTACATCTACTACACCAATGAAGGTATGGACGTAGCCGGATGTTTGGAGAAAGGAGGACCAGTCTACAGAGCCCCAGTCTACTTAGAAGAGAAGCACGTTAACCAGCTGCATTATGTCTTGGGGCCAGAACACTTACAACACTTGTCGGCCCATGACCCACGCACCTTCGCCATCAACGAAGTGCTTTGAGACCTGCATATGCCGCAGCTAACCGCGGAAGTTGCACGGCTGCACAAATTCCAGGTGCTCAGGGATAACTTGGAGATGCAGCATCACGATTATGAGTGACAAATGGTAAAGATTAACCGAGGGGTTTTCGACATAGAACACCACCTGGCAAGCATCAGGACGAGATTAGAACAAGGAGAGGCATACCAGATCATATCTGAATGGTACGCCGATATTTTTGCTTGGCTGCTTCCACGTTGCCGCCTCAATCTCACACCTCGGCTCAACCCCCACTGCTTCAAAATGCCCTGTCTCCACGAAAATCCTGATGGTAAGCTTTGCTGGCGCTGTAGCAGCAAGTACCACCTCAGCTGGTGTTGTCCCATGGCTAAGAAATGATGTCGACATTGCCAAAGCACCTCACACTGGAGTCGTCAATGTCTGTTCTGATGACTTACACAGGCCCCCACCGTCCAGAACCCATCCAGATGGTGTGGCAAGTGTCTCTCCCACAACGCCAGGCACCAAGAAATTGATTGCCATGTTTATGACGGCTGCTTTCGCTGTGGGAGGTGAGGGCCCTACAGTTTTCTACAAACACATGTTTGCCCCACAGACGAAGAAAAGGAGAACTACGATGCAGACCACTATGCTGTAGCCGACGACTACCTCTCCTTGGTCCAGGATGACGATGGTATGCCAATCTAGCTGGCTCTGCTAGGACTTAGAGTAGTGATGTGCACGGCTCGGCTCAAAGCCGTAAGCCGGCCGTTTCTGAGCCGGAAAAAGCCAGGCTGACATAGGCCGTGAAAACGGCTTCCAGCGGCCCATGGCTTTTGGTGGCTGAGTCACGCTTTCTATCCGGATTTTTGCAAACTGTTGAACCAGAATACCAGTACAGAAATAGCAACATAATTGTGATTGTGTTTAGATAAAACAATTGATGAGATAAAAACATGTCTCACATTAATTAAAATACTAAGTATATACATCTCAGACTGATCATGTGATTAAATCACATTGCAAGATAATACATTTGTTTACTTTAACTTAGTAGCTGATATAGTACATGTCCTGGATGCGCATTTTTTGGCATCCCAGACCAATTGAAAACCATCCTGAGGGTGTCATGCGATTGCGTGTCTTGCAGAGTCAACCTTCTTAGACTTAGATAAGATAAGAAGGAGTTTGGACCGATCTGACCCAGTCCACGTGATGCCAAGTAGTCGCTGCCCTACGCATGGACACTGATAGATACACGTGGCCTTTGTTTGAGTAATACAATTTGATGATTTGATTATAGAGTGATCTAAAGTAGTCTAGTATGTATTTTAGATAATGCCAGACTGGCAGAAATGATTGCGCGTTAATAAACAAGATGTGTCAGGGTACTTAGAAGAGTAAGCCACTGATAACTAATTAGATTTACATTGCATGCTCGATTGGCTTTGGTATTCGTAGAATAGTACTAGAACCTATTTAGGTCTATTCTTGCTGGATTTTCACTCTTAGTTTCACCACGATCTCAACATCTTATCTTATCTACATAGCAAGCATGGGATAGAAGCACCTGTTACAAACACTTGTTATTGATACAAGCTAAACTAAGACAATTTATGTTACATGAGTTAAATAGGAGACATAATATGGCAGAAGGCCAAAGCAGTGGCCAGGGGTTGATATAATGTAAACTACAAGTCCTTCAGAAATGCAGAGTAAAAGCGATCAGAAGATCCAAACTAAAACTTGTAAAGCCGCGGCTTGGGCCTAAGCCGGACCTAAGCCAGCCGGAAGCCATCGCTATGGCCCAGGCTTGAGTTTTGACAAGCCTGAGCCGCTAAAAGCCGAGCCTAAGCTGCGGCTTCAGGCCGAGCTGGGGCCGTCACAACACTAACTTAGAGAGGGGTAATGTTATGAACCCCACTGCATTGTCTTGTTTCCTTTTTCCATCACGTGACGTGTCATTTGGCCCTGTCTGCCCCTTTGTTGACCATGTTATGACTTCCTTTGTACATATTTGTCCCTTATCTTTGACCTGGGCTGTGCTTATCTCTGACTCATACTTTACACAAGAACTCTTATGTATTTTCCCACCAGAATTGCGACTATACTGGATCCATCTACATATATTCTCACCTGGCCACATTGACTCCATTCCCCATTTGGTTACATTACGACTTTGTTGATACATTGAGTGCATTACTCCGATTTAGACTCTGATCCCTATTACGTATATAAGGCCTGCCTAGATAGCCTGTATGCCTTAGACTCGACTTCTTAATCGACTTGGTGCATTACCTTCTGGGTGATCTCAAAGACCTGACTCTTGAATCGTCTCAGTGCTTCTGGCACTCTTCCGCTCACCAATACTAAGGGATTAGCTCCTTGGTGTTGACTTCTCACTCGACCTCCATGTACTTGAAAGACAGTGCACATTTGACTTCGTAGTTTCACTATGCAACTTATCACACATCGTGACGAATGCCCGCACCAGGCGTTACATCTTGTGCAGTAGCACTAGGACTGTGTTTCATCTTCCTGTGAATACCTTGATACCTTACTTGATTAGACACAATCCTTTATTGTCTTGGTTACTATAAGCACACTCTTTTACAGTATTTAAAGATGCTCTCACTGTATGGTTCACTTCAGTTCTGACCATCATAACTGAAGTGAGTATTCTGTTATCTCATCTTTACCTATGTAGCTAATGCGCACTAGTTATAACTACCATTCTAGGTAAAGACTAATCAATATACAGTTCTGACCATCATAACTGAATTATAACTACCATTCTAGGTAGTTTGGATTATCTAACCTCAGGCTGCATTTATTAGGTTATGGGCCCTGGCTGTAACTGAATTAATCCAGAAGAAGATTGAATTTCATACACAAGCTTCCTTACTCAGTAATTCACGCATTTTTGCATCTCCCAATAAGGCAAGCCTCTGTTCTTTTGTAGTCCTATTCCCTGGTCCCTGGAACCAGTGGATTGGTGTAGACTGGGCCCTCACCGGGCTTTGTGCAAGCCATGCAATGGAGCATGGCAATGCTGAAGCATGTGTGAGCAATCCCTAATTGGGACTGGACCATTTGTGGTTCAGAGCATACAGTTGGATACATCGGGACTTGATCGGTCTTCACGATCTGGGTCTGACAGCTCCTCTACCCAGATTGGAAATCATCACTTACATGCACCATGGCACCTGCGTTCACTTTCCCACCCTCTGCTGCAATCAAGATCCTAGATGGATCAAACTGGCCAGTCTGGTCAGCATGTATGATGGCTCTGTTCCGTTTGAATGGCATCTGGAACCACCTGCTTGAAGACAAGCCTGCTAGCCCTCCTGCTGATTGGGAGGCTACTGAAGGGGTTCTCTTAGCAATCCTCAAGCTCTATGCTCAGAAGGATGTCTGGACAGCCGTGGCAGACAACACTAAGTTTGTCACATGTAAAGCTAAATGGGATGAGCTCAAACGCATCTATGGGGGAGTCGGATCCATGTCTGCATTCAACACTTGGTCTGCCCTCACTGGCACCATGCTGGACGAGTCCTCCCCCATGCTCCCACAATTGCAGAAACTCAATGATGCCCGCATCACACTGAAAAACAATGAGATGGAGATTTCAGATCTCCAGTTTAGTTTCATCCTGATCAAAGCACTTCCCAAATCGTACTCCGCTGTTGCATCCACCATATTAGCATCTGGATCGCCAAAGGATCTTACCCCTCAGACTATCCAAGAGCAGATTCTGAATGAGGAAGGTCATTGATCTGGTGGTTCCGCCTCACTCAACAAAGCCGCGCCCATCAAACAAAAGCATGACAAGAAGAATACCAAATGTTTCTATTGTCAGAAGAAAGGGCACAAGGCAGTAGAGTGCTGGAAGAAGAAAAAGGATCTGGAGGAGAAGAAGGGATCGGAGACCATGCAGGCCAGTAACAAGGCCATTAACACGCACTTAGCAGTTCAGACAGCGTCTATCATAGAGATAGGTGATGACAATGACAATCTCCATGTTTCCTTGTACTCAGCTGTGCGATCACGTTGGATGATGGACTCCAGCGCAATGCATCATATCACCCCAAATCGGTCTGACTTCATTCAGTATACTCCAGCAGCTGGCATTGTATGCCTGGGAGACAACTTGAATGTGCGACAAATTGGGGTTGGGACTGTGGTATTCAAGACCACTGCAGGTAGTAGAGGTTCTGAGATCACCCTAAGCAATGTGCTGCACATACCAGACATTACAACGCATTTCATTTCTATGCATGCACTTGCTCAGAAGGGGGCTCAGATCTCTTTTACAGATAAAATTTTTACGATCTCAGTCCGAGACTGGACGGTAGCGCAGGGTTACTTGGAGGACAACCTATACTGGCTGGATGCCTCCATGGCTGGACTCAATGTGCACGCTCAAACGTCACAACCTATCGACATCTGGCATCACCGCATGGGGCATATGTCGTACAACACCCTCAAGCAGTATCATGAATCCGTCAAGGGGATATCATTAGATGCTCCAATCGATCAACATCAGTCACCATGCCCTGGGTGTGAGCTTGGGAACACATGCGACTCCCCTTCAAGTCCTCTCACAAGCGATCAGACCGGCAGCTACAGATTGTTCACAGCAATCTGGCTGGCCTGATGCAGGTTCAGTCTATTCAAGGTGCACTCTACATTGCAACATTTATCGACGACTACTCTAGACATGGTGTGGTCTACTTCCTCAGATCCAAAGATCAGTGTGCAACAGCATTTCGGAAATTCCTAGCTTGGGCTGAGACTCAATCATCAGAAAAAATGCTAGCCTTGCACTCAGATTGCAGGGGGGAGTACATGTCAGGTGTGCTTAGAGCTGTACTGGATGAATGGGGGATCAAGCATAAGTTGATGATGCTGGGATTGCCACAACAAAACAGCATAGCTGAGAGATGGAACAGGACCATCATGGACAAGGCACACTCTATGTTACACAGTGCTGGCCTGTCCCTTGGCTTCTGGGAGTTGGCAGTGGATACTGCCGTTCACACTTACAACAGAACTCCCACCCGAACTATAGGTTGGCACACGCCTCACAAGCTCTGGAGTGCTGGTCACACTCCGGACATCTCTTATTTCTGCGTCTTCAGATGCAAGGCATATGTTCATGTGCCTGAGAACAAGCGAAGAAAGCTTGATCCAAGATCAATCGAGATGACGCTTGTTGGGTATGAGCCGGGTTCTAAGGGTTACCAGCTATGGAACAAGAGTACCCAAGCAGTTGTCCTGTTGTGCGACATGACATTCAATGAACACTCCTTCCCATTTCAGGACAATGGTGAGCTGTCCATTTGTTCTGATCAACCTAAGGCCCTGGAGGGGCCACTGGCCATTACATTCCCTATGGCTGTCCCTACGCAACCTCAAGGGGAGGTTGATCCACCAAGGATGCCATCCCCTATTGCCACACAAACCCCAAGTTCTGGTAATACAGTCTGGGCTACCCTGCCTTCACACCCTGCAATACAAGAGCCTCCGCCCTGCACGCCACGCAACCAGTTTCTCTGGACTCAGTGGACTGTTGTCCCCACTTTGGAGGATGTGCCCCCTCGGAGACTGCGAGAGAATCCTTGCAGGAATCCACGCTACTTTGGTGAAGATAATGCCAAGTTAGGTGAGGATGGGTGACTCGGGCATCGTGCTCTGCTTGCGGTGGCTGCATATAGTGATCCACTCACATATTGGGAGGTGATGAAGTCAGACTACACTAGTGACTGGCAGGACACGTGCCAATATGAAATGGATGCACTAGCCAAGAATGGAACTTGGATGCTAGTGGACTTACCAGCCGATCGGAAGGCTGTGAAGTCCAAGTGGGTTTTCAAGTGCAAAGCCGATGGATGCTTTCACGCATGCTTAGTTGCTAAGGGATTCACGCAAATTCAAGGTATTGATTATGATGAAACATTTTCTCCAGTAGCCCAGTTCGAGTCTTTGAGACTACTGCTAGTTGGCTGCACTAGAGGATTGGGAGATCCATCAAATGGACATCAAGTTGGCATTCCTGAACAGACTACTGGATGAGGAAATTTATATGGAGCAACCGGAGGGTTTCATCACATTGGCCAGATGAATAAGGTATGCCTACTGAAAAAGGCAATTTACGGACTCAAACAAGCCTCACGCACATGGAACTTGCAATTCCATGGAGTTCTATTGGAACTCGGCTTCACACGCACTTTTCTGATGCCGGGTATACATGCATCATTGTCAAGACAGGGAGGGTACAGCAATCATAATCCTCTATGTCGACGACATCACTATCTTAGGCGATACTCTCAAGGAGGTTAACTGGATCAAGGGGATCTTATCTAAGCACTATGAAATGACAGATCTAGGTGAGATTGACTCATATCTTGGAGTCCAGATCACATGTGACAGATCTATCAAGCATCTGGAAATTGATCAATCACAGTACATTGGAGAGATTGTTGCACACTTTGGGATGGTGGATGCAAACCCACACACACACCACTCCCTGCTGGGGCAGATGTCCACCTGGTAAAGCACACTGAACAGGCTACTCAAACAGAAATCACATATTACCAACAAATTATTGGGAGCCTTCTGTACATGCAAATTGGGACTCGCCCTGACATATCTTTCACTGTAGCACGTCTTGCACAGTATGCAGCAAATCCTTTGCTGCAACACCTGCAACTTGCCAAATATGTGCTGGCTTATCTAAGGAGCACAGCCAACCTTAGGCTTGCTATGATGGAGTGCACAGAGAGGGACTTGTCGGCTACTCAGACTCTAGTCTTGGGGACCATGCTGACGATCACATTCCACCTTGGGCTACATCTTTTTACTCACTGACTCATCCATTTCTTGGACCTCACGTAAGCAGAAGACTGTCGCCCAAAGCACCACTCACACAGAGTACATGGCACTTGCCGAAGTGGCAAATCAAGCCACTTGGTACTGGAGTTTCCTCTCAGAACTCGGCTACGATGTTACAGATCCAATTCCCTTACATGGTGATAACAAAGGGGCAGTGACTTGGCTCTCAACCCCGTGACCAGGCGAAGATCCAAACACATTGCTATCAAATTCCATGCCATTCGCAAATACATTGAACAGGGACACATCAATCTAATCAGAACACCCACTGGAGAAATGCTGGCTGATGGATTCACAAAACCACACGCACATATGCAACTCCAAGACTTGTCACTGGACTAGGGCTTATCTAATCCAGGATTGTCTCAATCATGGGGGGATGTCGGAAATGGATCAATATGGCCAGGTCGGATCAATCGCTAAGTGTGTGGTACTAACAAGCGAGTTGTGTCTTGTGCAGTAGCACTAGGACTGTGTTTCATCTTCCTGTGAATACCTTGATACCTTACTTGATTAGACACAATCCTTTATTGTCTTGGTTACTATAAGCACACTCTTTACAGTATTTAAAGATGCTCTCACTGTATGGTTCACTTCAGTTCTGACCATCATAACTGAAGTGAGTATTCTGTTATCTCATCTTTACCTATGTAGCTAATGCGCACTAGTTATAACTACCATTCTAGGTAAAGACTAATCAATATACAGTTCTGACCATCATAACTGAATTATAACTACCATTCTAGGTAGTTTGGATTATCTAACCTCAGGCTGCATTTATTATACCATCCCTTGGGAACGTCAAAACCAGAGTGGCTCCATGTAAATTTCTTCCTTAGTTCACCATTCATTTACGTCTGTGCGGACATTCCACATGACTGTGTGACAGCATAGCGTTTGGATCAGATAAGAAACCAATAAGCCTCTGGAGTTTGGGTGGATGAGTCAAAGTCAAAGGAGGCTATTCCTAAGACAATGTTGAGTGGAAAGGTGTCAGAAACACTGAGAGGACGAGTTAGAGATCCAATGGGAGATGTCCAGAAGACCAGCACCAATGTATTCAATAAGTCGAGTCTGAGGTCTACAATGTAGTTACAGCGGACTTATATATGTAATCGAATGAGTGTAGTGATTGGCAGGGGTAACCCTGGGGTATCCTCATTGGTACCTGTACCCGTACCCATACCCATACCCATCACTATGGTACGGGTAACCCATGAAAACATGTGCAAGTTCTTTACTTGCATCACGCATTTGGATACCCGGCCTGGGACTTCCCGGACCAAGAAGATACACAACATGTTCATTTGTGGCTGCTTAAGATCCCTCAATGACTCTTATTTTATGTTCAGAAGATTAAGATAATTCATTATTCCATTTTTATTTTATTATTCTGCTTTCAATTTTATACAAGCACAACTAAAATCCAGTATACAGAGATGATTAGATAGGATGTTATAGAACATTGATGAATAGCCTGTCAGATAACCACACAGAATGCAAAATAATTTGATGAACACATAGCAATTTGCAAGGGTAACCCCTGGTAATTGTTTTGATACCTGGGTTACCCATAAAATGAAATGCATGCAAGTTCTTTACTTGCATTGCGCATTTCGGACATCCAGCCCAGGACATCCTGGTCAAGGAGATACACACTTGGACACAACGTGTTCATTTATGGCTACTCAAGATCCCTCAAAATTCCTATTTTATGTTCATAAGATTAAGATAATTTATTATTCCATTTTTATTCTATTATTCTGGTTTCAATTTTATATGAGTGTGACTGTTCTTTGCATTTCTGCGCATTTCAGATAAGTGGCCTGGGCCATCCCAGTCAAGGAGATAAGCACTTGGACACAACATGTTCATTTATGGCTACTCAAGACCCCTCAAATATTGTTGGTCTATGTTCAGAAGATTAAAAGGATCCTTTATTTACATTATTATTTTATTATTCTGGTTTCATTTCATACAAGCATGACTGTCCTTGTGCATTTAAGTCAACCTTCCTTAATAGGAAGGAGGTCAGACCACCATGCGATGCAATGTAGTCGCTGCCTGTTACGAACAGGGCCCAGTAGCCCTATTTTCTTCACTCTCCCCAACCGGGACCCCACTCGTCCACTGACCCTTCACTTTCTCATTATGTCTCCCTCCTGGGACCCCTCACATGCGTTGCTTCCATCCCCGTGACTGTTGTTTGGACTTGTGTACCTCTTATTTGTCTATGCTTGTCTTTTCTTATCTTCTTATCTTTACGACCAGACATTTACTTAATTCCCTATCAGAAGCCAGGCTTTACGCTGTCCGCTTTCGCATCTTCGGGCCCACATGACTCCGATATCCTTATCTATAGACGCCCATCCATTTACGTATATAAGTCCGTCTTAGCTATGCTGTAGACTTTAGACTCAACTTATTGAATACATCGGTGTTTGTCTTTCGGACTTCCCCTTGCAATCTCTGACTCGTCTGTCTCAGTGCTTTCAGCACTCTCCGCTCAACATCGTCCTAGGTAGGGCATAGCACGAGTCCGGGTAACTCACGAGTTTTTTGAGTAGAGCTGTGGGAAAACTCGCGGGTATTGATACTCGCGGATCCGGGTGATCCGTGGGAAAATACTCATGCAGATCCGGGTATTGATTTTGGCACCCCGGGTACCCGCACGGGTACTCGCAGAATACTCGTGGGAATATTATTATATAAAATTATTTTTTTGCTAGGCTCGTCAACCTAGAACAGAAATGGCTGAAGCATGGATTGAACCTAAGACCTCCAGGAACAAGCTCAGTCCGGTGCTCTAACCACTAAGCCACCCAGCCTCACTGGCAAAGACACACAATATATTATATATAGGGTTATGCAGAATTGATTTTATCACTTGTATCTATTTAATTGTGAACGCGTTTTGATCTTATCACTTGTATTATCTTAGATGTATATCTTTAGTATCTAATTAATTGTGAACGCATTTTTGATCTTATCACTTAGATGTATATCCTAAGTATCTAATTAATTGTGAACGCGTTTTTGATCTTATCAATTAGGCGTGATCCCGGCATCTCTGTACCGACGTGTGCCGACGCGTGCATTCTTAAGCCTACCTTCCTAGATAGGAAGGCAATGCACGGTCCGATCGGCGCGCCCCACATTTCGCGTTTTTTCGCGTTTTTTCGCGTTTTTTCGCATTTCTATAGATATTGTAACTGATTCTTGTTTTATTTTGGATCGGATGCATGATCTGACTTGAAACTTCGTGGGATTGTAGTAATATATATATTCTTTCTGTGTATGCAAGATGAAGATCTCTGGCTGCCTCAAACCTTACAAGTAAACCTATGAGTATACCCACGAGTACTCGGATCCGTGCGAGTATAGGACTCGCGGCTCCGGGTGATCCGTGGGAACATACTCATGCGGATCCGAGTATGGGATTATCTAATCTAAATACCCACGAGTTCGGATCCGGGTAACTCACGAGTGCACTCGTGCTAGGCCCTAGTCCTAGGGAACAGCCCCTTCGACTTTGACTCACCCCCTTGAACTCCAAGAGGTCCTATTGACCTCTTATCTGAAACCCTTGACCAACGCTGTCGCACAAGTCGTGCGGAACGTCCCACACCAGACGTAACATCAAGTCAAGTCTCTCACAGTGGCTTCCAGCCGCAGTCAGACCCTCTTCCGAGAAGAACTCATCGAGCGCAGAGACGAGAACAATCTTTCACAGCAAGTACTTGGCTCTGCCGCTTGGAAAGACTTTGAAACCGAGTTTGGATATTACGTCTATCACGATGGAAGATACCAACCGGTAGAATACAACGACGAGAAAAGAGTTTGGTATTGTATCCAATATTCAGACAGTTGAAACTCTTGGGTCACGACCAGACCTGCCCCACCCGAATTTGGACTAGGCCCATGGAGAGAAAACCCTCCAGCCATCGTCACGGACTCCGAACCTGAGGAGTACGTAGAAGACCCCAGTGAAGAAGAAGCACCGGCATTAGCAGCGACTACGTTTCCGGTTGCACCCGCAGTTGTCACGTTCAGAGCCCCTGCTTTGACAACTCCCCAGATATCAGTACAATCCACAGACACCGTTACCTTATCTCACCTACCCATGTCTACCATCGCCGCCCAACTTCCAGATCCCGCCCCACCAGTCCCTGTGGCACCTCCACCAAACATTCCTCCCCCATCAGGACGGCTGTCAGGGGTATTACCCCAGACATTCACAGGAGATCGCTCGCAAAGCAAGAAGTTCATGTTGGAGTTCACGACTTTCAAGAACTTCAATCATGATGTCCCACAGATCGTCAACCCGTTCCAGTGTGCCAATCTGTTCCTTTCGTTGATCCGAGGGGATGCGGTGGATGACTGGACTATGGAGCAATTGGAGTGGTTAAACGAGCAGGTTGAAAGTGGGCGTCGTACCACAAGCGAAGGCCTTTGGGAGACCATCGCTGAAAGGTTCAAAGACGCCTTCACAGACGGGCAAGCCAAGCAGAAGGCAGCCCGGGAGTTGAAATCCCTCAAAATGGAGAAAGGCGAATTAGATGCATATGTCGCCAAGTTCAGAAGTCTGGCCAATAGGGCTGGCTATGACACGGATGAGGAGGCCACGCTGGACCTCTTCTCGCAAGGGCTGCCCAACCCCTTGGTCAAGAATATTATACAGTTCCATCATCCCCACGATTGGGACACTTGGGTGGATGCTGCCCGGCGACAGCAGCAGGATTATTTGGACTTCCAAACACGATTTGGAGTCGATACCAAGAAGGGAAAAACCCGAGATCAGTGGAAGACCGCCTTCGGAATAAAACCTGCCCATCATACTCAGCGGGATCCAAATGCTATGGATACCTCTGCAGATCGGGCTCGAGTGCGGGCAGCACTTACAGAAGACGAGCGGCAGACATTAATGAAGGAAGGATGATGCTTCTGCTGCAGAGCATTGGGACATATGTCTCGAGATTGTCCCAAGAAGGGAGCACGCACCGCCACGGCAACTGTCACACCAGAAAGCCCCGCTCAGAATAATCCGCCCACCGTAGACAAAAGATCAAAGGAGGAAAAAGCCCAGGATATATGGGCTAATATGATGAAGGAGAGCGAGGAAGTGCGCGCGATATTAGTAGAAAAAGCTTTCGCGAAAAAGGATTTTTGTTAGGCTCAAACCCATCGGCCTGGGCACAAGCACTCCATGTTACCTCTGTGTATGCTAGTTGATTCAAGTCGTTGAAAATACCAGTACATTTCGAAACTACACAGAGGACGGCTGACCAAGACATCTTAGTGGACTCTGGAGCCACAGACAATTTCATTCATCCACGACTAATACGGACAATGGGCCTGGGAAGACTGGCACTTCCCCAGGAAAAGAACATCTGGAATATCAATGGAACGGCCAATCGTGCCGGGAAAATTACCCATTATACAGACCTAAAAGTCCAAGTTGGAGAAACGACAAACGCCATTCGCTTCTTAATTACGGATCTAGGTGATGAGGACCTCATCTTGGGATATCCATGGCTTGCAGCCTTCGAACCAAAAATTAATTGGGCTGATGCGACCATGGATAAGGACTCGTATCCAACCATTATCACGTCATTGGGTTATGATTATGCAATCAGGCATCCAGTAATCAGAACTACACAAACAGAAGAAAGGGAAGACCCTGGTCGGTGTTATGCCACCAAAGCGTCAGAATTGGCCCAGAAGGCTGTGCAGGGACAAGCTGAGAAAACTTACCATGACGTAGTACCAAGCATCTATCAGCAGCACTGGAAGGTATTCTCTGAGGAAGAATCACATCGCTTCCCCCAGAGCGACCATGGGATCACGCCATTGACCTCCTCCCAGACATGCCAGCCACTATAGACTGTAAAGTCTACCCATTGTCCCAGACCGAACAGGTGGCACTTACGGAATTCCTTGAGGAACATTTAGCCAAGGGATACATTCGCCCATCCAAGTCGCAGTACGCCTCACCCTTCTTCTTTATCAAAAAGAAGGATGGCAAGCTGCGACCAGTCCAGGACTACCGGAAGATTAACATGTATACTGTGAAGAACGCCTATCCCCTGCCTCTTATTTCTGAACTCATCGACACCATGCGGGATAAATCCCTCTTCTCAAAAATGGATGTACAATGGGGTTACAACAATGTTAGAATCAGGGAAGGCGACCAGTGTAAAGCAGCATTCAAAACGAACCAAGGATTGTTTGAGCCGAACGTTATGTTCTTCGGGCTCACAAATTCACCGGCAACGTTCCAATCCATGATGAATCACATTTTCCAAGATCTCATCCTCACCGGCGAAGTGGTAGTCTATATGGATGACATCTTGGTTGCTACTGCCAATGATCTGAATCACCATCGAGAACGAGTACACCAAGTGCTCAACATACTGCATGAACACGATTTGTACCTCAAACCCGCAAAATGCTCCTTTGAACAACAGAGCATTGAGTACTTGGGAGTGATTCTGGAGGGAGGACAAGTGCGTATGGACCCCGTCAAGGTACAAGGAATTTGGGAATGGCCGGTGCTGACTTGTGTCAAGGATGTCCGATCCTTTATTGGGTTCTGTAACTTCTACCGGCGTTTCGTTAAAGGATTCTCGGGCATAGCACGACCCCTCAATGACCTCCTGAAGAAGGATGTGCTGTGGCATTGGAACACCGAACAACAACAAGCATTCGAACGGATTAGAGACCTGGTCGGCTCAGAACCAGTACTTATTCAACCTGACCTGAGTCGCCCCTTCGAGCTAGAAGTAGATGCCTCCCATTTCGTGAATGGAGCAGTATTGTATCAAAGGGACAATTTGCAAGTACCGCACCCAGTGGCATACTACTCAGAAACCTTTTCATCCGCGGAACGAAATTACGACATTTGGGATAGGGAACTCCTAGCCATAGTCAAGGCACTACGACATTGGCGACCGTACCTTGCAGGGAATCCTCACAAAACCGTCATCTACACTGATCATTCTAACTTGTTGTACTGGAAGGAGCCCCACAAGATCAGTCGACACGTAGCATGAGAAGTCCTTGAGCTTGAGGAGTATGACTTTATCCTGAAACACATTGCAGGAAGTCAGAATGCGCGAGCAGATGCACTATCACGAAGGCCAGACATGCATACAGGGGAAGACGACAATGACCACATAACTGTCCTCCCTGAGGAGGTGTTCGCAAAGACAGCTGTAGTCAGCCTCCATGACATGGACCTGTGGGCACAAGTCTCACAAAATATGAACCCAGAACTATGCTGTGCGTGGGCTGATGCCCACAACTTGAAAGAGGTTAACAGTCTTTGGTGGAAGGATGGAGATCGACTTGTTGTCACTGGTGGCGACAACATTAAGAGGGGGGTGATCCATTTTCACCATGACCTTCCCTGTAACATGTATTTTCGACTTTCGCGTTTCGGCGTTCAACCTCGCGTTTCGGCGTTTCATCACTTATCACTCCAGGGCTATCCATATTAGACTTCTCTTTTTATTTACATCTAGACTAGCATGACTTCTAACGACGTAGCCCCTCCTTATCCACCTACATCTCCCACTGGTTTGCCCAGACTGCTCACCCCTCCATGATGTAGCTGTGACATAGCTATGACCCAGCCCTATCAGTCGTCATAGGCCTAGATAGTTATGTTAGTTTACTGTCAATATCCCTGTATTTAAGGACCTACCAGTTCACAGAGACAGACCAAGTCTGTTCTCCTGTGCCAATACAGGTGTTCCATATCAGACAAGAACCTTGATTCCACTTGAGCCCCTAAGCCGCGCCTTAGGAGTCTTCGTCCCCAGTAACTAGTGACAAGACTACGCGTCTCTGTCCAATTTCGACTCGCGCGGCGTCCGCTGCGACCTCCAGAGCTTGAACGACTTGGTGATCCCCTTGAAGCATTGATACTTGATTTAATCTCCTTGACGCGAATTGACTTGCACACAGTTAGCACCTGGCTGTGACATTAGAACAGACTTTCAGACTTCACAGAAAACAGAACCACTCACCCGAAACCGCAAGGCGACCGACGACGCGTCCCCTTGCATGAACCCGGAACAATCACGTCGTATTCGGCACGCGAACCCCAGACCCCTTCGACCTCCTCGGCCTCCTCGACAGACGACGAATCCCTCGACTACCAGTCACCAGAACGAAACCTACCAGAACAGTCAGCCAGACAAAGATTTGGAGACGTACCATTCGAAAATTGAAATCGCTTTGCATTACTCGCAAGCGATTCCCCTGCTGAAAGCCCCCAAACCGAAACCCCCACAGCACCTCTCCCATCCAGACTTCCACCCCTTCTTGAAGAAATGGCCACCATTACACTCACCGAACCAGGACGAACACATACCCAACTCAGTCATACCACGAGACAACCAAAGAATGACCCTCTTAATTTAGGAGGCCCACCAGGAGGAAACCCAGGTGGACACCCTGGAGGAGATCCAAGGAGGGAACCCTGGAGGAAATCCAGGAGGAAACCCTGGAGGGAATCCAGGAGGAAACCCCCAGGGAGCTCCCGTCCCAATGCCACAGGGAGGACGTATGGAAGGAGCCCCTCCCTCTTATTTTGACGGCGACAGGGCCCACGCGAAACGATGGTTCGCCTTGCTCGAACTCCACTTCGCCCTTAATGCGTTCGTGCCCCTAGTCCAGAACGAGCGATCCAAGGTGGCCTACGCGTTAGGAATAATCCGAGGTCCCAAAGTAGACCGATGGGTGGAGGAACAAGTATACTGGCTGGCCGACATTAACGCAGGACGAATCGGAGTTGTAAATGTGTGGGAAACATTCTGGCAAACATTTCTTGCCGCATGGACAGACGTCGCGGCAGGACAAAAAGCATTACAAGCGCTTGAAAAATTACAAATGAAGGAGGGAAATATTGATGATTATATTGCCGAATTCCGCGACTTAGCAATTCGGGCCAGACTACACATTGACGACACAGCCGCACGACAATACTTCTATCGCGGCTTACCAACCCAATTGGTTGCGACAATGCTGACGCAAGATCAGCCGGAAAATTTCGAAGAAGCATCAACATCCGCTCGACGTCACCACGCAAATTGGGTTTTTATGAAAAGCCTGACTAGGAATAAAACAGTCACTACCCCGTCACCTCGGGGAAATAAGTTCACGTTCTATCGCAAAAAGGACCCAAATGCAATGGATGTGGATGTGGTTAGGAAAGCAACTACCACGGAGGAAAAGGAACAGTACCGAAAGGAAGGACGATGCTTTGAGTGCGGACGACGAGGGCATTTGGTTCAGGATTGCCCCAATAGAAAACCCCGATCAAG
Organism: Multifurca ochricompacta; assembly: GCA_022496185.1. Classification (NCBI taxonomy): domain Eukaryota; kingdom Fungi; phylum Basidiomycota; class Agaricomycetes; order Russulales; family Russulaceae; genus Multifurca; species Multifurca ochricompacta. The sequence continues at coordinate 8,727 of WTXG01000263.1, read as the reverse complement.
CCCAAATAGCTCGGCCCGGACCGCCACCATCTCGGAAGTCCCACCCACGACTGCGGCGGTACCCAACGGATCTAATGGAACGCCCGCAACTTCCCCAGTATCGGTCACCCCCACCATCAGCATGTCGACACTCGCCACGGTCCTAAAGACAATGACAGACGAGCAACGTCTTGAGCTGCAAGACCAATTCAAAGGAAACGAGGATTTTTATATCGCCTGAATGATGCGGCCTTCATTCGGGCTCTAGTCTCACACCATGTATTTAGATCACCACTCAAATCAATGAAATTGTTTGTTCCCTTACATGGAGTGAATCGAAAGGCCACAATAGAAGCACTAGTGGACAGCGGTGCAACCGAGAATTTTATCAGCTACCGAGCAGTAATCAAATATCGACTCCCCATAAAACGATTAACAATTCCCAAGAAGTTACAAAACGCGGATGGCTCTCCTAATGCTACAAACAAAATAGATCAATGCGTGGATCTCCTTATTACCACTGCAAAAGACACCCAACGACACCGATTCTACATAGCGTCCATTGGAATAGACGATATGATCCTCGGATATCCATGGTTTGCGGCTAGCAACCCCAGTATCAATTGGACCTCAGGACAACTCGCGCAGTCAATTTCCTTCACTGTACCAGATGAACGGATCTCCCGCCTTAATATTGCACAGGAATTGGCTATCAAAGCGAAAGATAAGACAGAAAGATCTTGGGATCAGATCGTACCACAGGAGTATCATCGGCACCGAAAGGTCTTTAGCGATGAGGAAGCACAAAGGTTCCCAGCCTCACGGCCTTGGGATCATAGGATCGAATTAAAGCCAGATGCCCCTGCAACCTTGGATTGCAAGATCTACCCGCTCGGACCAGGAGAACAAGACGCATTAAACGTCTTCCTGGAGGAACATTTGCAGAAGGGGTACATACAAGAGTCGAAGTCCCCTTATGCTTCTCCATTCTTTTTTATCAAGAAGAAGGACGGAAAATTACGACTGGTCCAGGACTACCGAAAATTGAACACTGGACTATTCGGAATACATACCCACTCCCGCTGATTCCCGAGCTTATTGATCGCGTTCGAGGAAGCACGCTTTTTACAAAGATGGATATCCGATGGGGTTATAATAACGTTCGGATAGCACCGGAAGATCGATGGAAGGCAGCTTTCAAAACAAATCGCGGCCTCTATGAACCCAATGTCATGTTTTTTGGCTTGACAAACTCTCCCGCAACGTTTCAAACAATGATGAATGCAGAATTTAGAGAAGAACTAAACGAGCATGATGCCTCAGGAAGGGCTTGGTTTACAGTCTATATGGATGATATCCTGATCCATACTGATCAAGATCTTCAAAACCATCGCCATAAAGTGCATCGCATCTTAGACAAACTCAGCAACTTAGATCTATATCTCAAACCGGAAAAGTGTTCCTTCGAACAAACGCGCATTGAATATCTCGGACTCATTCTGGAGGCTAATCAGGTGCATATGGATCCCATCAAAGTGGAAGGAGTCGCCACCTGGAAAACGCCTACCACCGTCAAGGAAGTCCATTCATTCCTTGGATTCTGTCAGTTTTATCGTCGCTTTATTCAGGGGTTTAGTAAGATCGCAGCACCCCTGAACGCGCTCACAAGCGCGAAAAACCCATGGCACTGGACAAGTCAAGAGCAGGATGCCTTCGATACGTTGAAACAGCGGGTCACCTCACAACCGGTTCTGGCACAACCCGACTTCGACAAACCTTTCATTGTAGACACGGATGCGTCTGGATATGCCCTAGGCGCCACTCTCAGCCAAAAAGACCACGAAGGCCGCCTTCATCCTGTAGCCTACTTGTCTAAAACCCTAGATGCGACTCAAAGGAACTGGGACATTTACGATCGGGAATTGTTCGCGGTTATAGTCGCCCTCCGATCCTGGCGCCAGTACCTTCTGGGGGCAAGACACAAAGTTCAAATCCGCACAGATCATAACAATTTGCAATATTTTAAAGAACCCCAAAAGCTAAATCGACGACAGGCTCGATGGCTCCAAGAGCTTGCTGACTTCGAGTTTTCGCTCGAACATGTCCCAGGAAAATTACACACCGTTGCAGATATGCTCTCGCGCCGACCCGATGCCGATCAGGGTGGGGACGACAATGATGAGATCACTGTCCTACCTGCCGATCTGTTCATCCATGCAATCTCCGATGCCAAGCTCCCGTTTCCCGGAACCTTAGTCGAACCCGTGAGATCCTCCAATGGCATCACGACCACGTACTAGCGGGACACCGGGGATAGATAAGACAACGCGAAAAGTCCAACAAGAATATTCAGGTACCGGCTTACGAGAATTCGTACAAGATTACGTCCGAGGATGCGCCAAATGTCAAGAAAATAAGCCGAAGCTTACGAAAAAGGCCCCTTCCTTCCCGCTAGACGTACCGGCTTCCACCGGTCCATTTCAGTATGTTGCTATGGATCTCATTACAGATCTTCCCCCATCAGGTAGATATGACGCGGTACTCACGATTGTCGATCAAGGATGCTCGAAGTCCCAAGATTTATCCCATGCTCGAAAGACATCACGGGCGAAGGAATAGCCACACTATACTATCGACATATTTTTCCGTTCTTTGGCGTCCCACGACGAATTATCTCTGATCGCGATCCCCGATTTACGTCTCACTTCTCACGCGCACTTGCAAAAGTCCTGCAAATCCAACAAAATTTATCAATGGCGTTCCATCCTCAGACAGACGGTTGAGCGAACGAATGAATCTTTGGCTTGAACAATACCTACGCTTATGGCTCGGCGACGATCAACATCAATGGCCCCATTACCTGCCGCTGGCCGAATACGTTCATAACTCTTGGCCGCACGATAAAACTAAGCTAACACCACACGCTTTACTCCATGGAACTACTCTTACCTGGAGTGCCCAGGCAGTGGACACGGATGTCCCACAAGTAGACACTCGAATTCAAAACCTCCTGGCGGCACGCACTGAGCAGAAGAGGTGTTCCGATCACACGCGTCTCCACCACCCCAGCCCGCCTTTTCTGTTGGCTCGCAAGTTTGGCTAGAAGGTAAACACCTCAAGACACACTTTCCCTCACTAAACTCGCCCCACGACGTTACGGCCCCTTCACGATCTTGACCCAGATCTCCCCCGTCGCTTATCGCCTATCGTTACCTTCACACATGAAGATACATAATGTCTTCCACATCAATCTCCTATCGCCCTATTGCGAAACAGATGCCCATGGCCCCAACTTTTTGCATCCCCCACCCGATCTGATTAATCAGGAGGAAGAATATGAAGTCGCCTCCATCCTGAACCACAGACTCGTAGGTCGTAATAGGAAATTACAATACCTGGTCAGCTGGGTTGGCTATCCGGCAAGCAAGAACTCCTGGGTCGATCAGGACGACTGTCACGCCCTGGACCTCCTGCGCAGTATCATAGTTCTCTCTCACAGCGTCAGGGTCGACGCCGTCCTTAAATGGGGGGCGAATTTTCTGTTTTTTTCCCTTCCCTATCCCACTCAAGACCTTCATTCTGGCCCGCAACAAGCACACAACTCGCCTTTCTGTTTCCAAACAAACGCGAAACACTCCAAGAATGACTACATCCCGACACACTCCCATCCGTACCACAGAACCCGCCATCATTGGCCAGACTATCGCAGCAATAAACGACGCGGCAACTAAGGCAGCCCTTAGACGACCTATGGATGCCCCGACACTTCCTGCCACCCCAACGAGTCCAACACCTCCGCCACACCCTTCCTTCCCCATGACAGATGATCCCTCACAGAATGTAGCTAACGCGATTACACTTACTGCACAGAATCAAGATCTAGAGCTTGAGGTTGGACTAGGGTTCTTGCTATGCTTCAGGAAGCTAGGGCACGTCTGGAAGCTATCTATGCCCCTCCGGAAATCACAGATGAAGCTACAGTCTATCGGCCAGTCACTCCAGAGCTAGGACAACTCCCTGATGAAGCTGTAGTAGAACAAACAGTAACTGAAGTTAATGCAGCGGCACACGTGACTACTGAATACGAATCCCCTCCTCCACCCTTTCAACGCAATCATGAATACACCCCCAATTACATTGACCACCGCATCTCCGACTATGAAGGCCGAGTCAACATTGCCCGATGGCGGGCTTTCGAGTACCATTGCGCCGATCCGCGCATCGCCCTCACGATGGGAGCGGGACAGCCAATCACTTACCTACCCCTCTATGCTCAACCTTATCCGCGTTTCACTCGGGGATCAAACCCAGTTCTTACACGATTCCAACAACGTCTGTTCGAGGCAGAACAGGCATTCACCCCACTGGTTAGCGTGGCGCTGGACGATCTACAGGACCCAGGCGCTTGGGCCGAGGTCTCTCGTTATCGCTACGCTACTAGACGCTTGGATCAAGCTCACTCCGAATTAGCCCACTGGCACCGTCAAGCTGATGCGCAAATCAAGATATCCAACTAGCGGTTCACGCCCTCTCAAGGGGGGACATGTATTATCGATTATTCCCATTCCTTACATATGCTTATACTAACAATCGACACATGCGCCCAGAAGAAGCCACCCGATACGCCCCACACCCCGAACTACGCGCCGTCCTCCAAGCGGGCAGTATCGCAGCACCTACCTACCTCGTCGTCGTCGCCTGCGCCGTACCCCGCCCCGCATTACCGATCTTACATGTAGTGACTAAAGGGGTGCTTGGGGGCAAGCACAACCATAAGGAGGGGGTAATGTAACATGTATTTTCGACTTTCGCGTTTTGGCGTTCAACCTCGCGTTTCGGCGTTTCGTCACTTATCACTCCAGGGCTATCCATATTAGACTTCTCTTTTTATTTACATCTAGACTAGCATGACTTCTAACGACGTAGCCCCTCCTTATCCACCTACATCTCCCACTGGTTTGCCCAGACTGCTCACCCCTCCATGATGTAGCTGTGACATAGCTATGACCCAGCCCTATCAGTCGTCATAGGCCTAGATAGTTATGTTAGTTTACTGTCAATATCCCTGTATTTAAGGACCTACCAGTTCACAGAGACAGACCAAGTCTGTTCTCCTGTGCCAATACAGGTGTTCCATATCAGACAAGAACCTTGATTCCACTTGAGCCCCTAAGCCGCGCCTTAGGAGTCTTCGTCCCCAGTAACTAGTGACAAGACTACGCGTCTCTGTCCAATTTCGACTCGCGCGCACGTCTGCTGCGACCTCCAGAGCTTGAACGACTTGGTGATCCCCTTGAAGCATTGATACTTGATTTAATCTCCTTGACGCAATTGACTTGCACACAGTTAGCACCTGGCTGTGACATTCCCTCTGCTGGCCACCCCAGCATCGCAAACACTTACACTCTTGCCAAACGAGATTACTGGTGGCCCAACATGAAAAAGGATGTCGAAGACTACGTGAAGGGGTGTGTGGACTGCCAGGCTAACAAAGTGAATACACACCTGCACCCTCCGGCAATGTTTCCCATTACTCCCACCGCGTCCTTGCCATTCCAAATGATCGCCATGGATTTCATAGTCAAACTACCCAACTCTAGAGGCTTTGACTCCATTTTGACCATCACCGACCACGACTACTCCAAAGCAGTGCTTTTCATACCCTGCAAGGAGTCCATCACAGCAGAGGGAGTGGCCAAGCTCTATCTTGACCATGTTTATCGACACTATGGCCTCCCAGAAAAGATCATCTCTGACTGAGACCCACGCTTCACTTCGACGTTCGCCAGAGCATTATGCAAGGTTCTGGACATACAGCAAAATATCTCGACAGCCTACCACCCCCAAACAGATGGACAATCGGAACGCACCAATCAATGGTTAGAGCAGTACCTTCGATTCTGGTGCAATGGACGACAGGACGACTGGGCGGACTGGCTGGCAACAGCGGAGTTTGCACATAACTCCTGGCCTAACGGCACAACAAGAACCCCCCCATTTTCCCTTATCATGGGCTGGGTACCACGCACCACATGGACTGATAAGCCAACCAATGTCCCCACAACCGCACAGCGGCTCAGCCAATGGGATGAGATCCGGAAATCGGCCAATGAAAATCTGTTGAAGGCACAGTGGACCTTATCGGATAAACCCTCGAACTTCACACCTTATCAAGCCAATGAACAGGTTTGGCTGGAAGGGAAGCACATCCATACGTCGCACCCCATGGCTAAATTGGCACCCCGACGTCACGGACCCTTCCGAATCGCAAGGAAACTATCGGATGTGTCATACGAACTCGAACTCCCCCCCACATGGAAGATCCACCCAGTCTTCCATGCAAAGCTTCTAACACCATACAAGGAAACGTCCATTCATGGGGAAAACTTCCTGAGACCGCCACTGGAACTAGTCGATGGAGAAGCAGAGTGGGAAGTGGAGCGGATTATGAACTCCGCTTATCGAGGCCAAGGGCGCAGACTACATTACCTGATCAAGTGGAAGGGATTCCCAGACTCTGACAATTCGTGGGAACCAGCCAGGAATATTTTTGCCCCAGACTTGATCACGGAGTTCCACTTACGACATCCTCAGGCGCCCAGAAGTAGTTAAAAGGAGAGCAAACCCCCGACATTTCTTCCCCAGAACAAAGCTTTACCAGCAATGTCCTAACCACAAACCAACATGTCCTCTTCCTTTATTGCTGCCTCTGCTGCTATTGACGCCTTCGCTGCCACTATGGTGGTCGTGGAGGCTTTTCCTTCTGCTCATCCCTCTACTCGTCCTTCCTCTCCCATCGACTATGAAGCTGCTGAAGAGCGTGTTAAGAACCAGTCACCCAACCCGAACGACAACTTCACCCACTCCGAAGAACCCCATCCAAACAACCTCCTTGACACGGAGCAAGACGACGAAGTACCTGAGTTCCCATTCTTCGCCAACAATCCAAACTCTTCCATGTACTTCCCACTAGAGATCACAATGGCTGATGGAACAAAGGAAATAGCTAAGTACATATTCTACACCAATGGAGGGATGGATGTCGCCGGCTGCATGAAAAAGGATGGGCCTGTTTATGGGGCCCCGGTCTACTTGGAAGAGCGATACACAGGTCGTCTTCACCACACGATGAGCGATGAACAGCTGGGACATCTTGCAGCTGACAACCCTCGAGCCTTCGCAATCGATGAGGTGTTGAACGATATGCGACTCCCGCGTCTCAAAGCTGAAGTGATGAGACTGCGGAAGACCCTCGCACTTCGCACCACGCTCAACACCCAGTATAAAGAATATGCGAAGCAGATGACAAGGCTCACGAGAGGCATGTTCCAAGTTGAGCAGGAGTTGACAGAGATTCGGAAAAGGTTGGAGAAAGGGGACGCATATCAAACCATTGCAGAGAGGTACGCCAACACATATGCCCGACCCCTTCCCCCACAATCGTTAGGAGTGGCACCACAACTGCTGCCGAACCGATTCGAGATGCCGCGGATGCATGAGAATCCCCGAGGAGAAACTTGCTGGCGATGCGATAGCAAGTATCACATCAGCTGGAATTGCCCCCTCAATCGCAAATGGTGTTGTCACTGTCGGAGCAACCTCCATTTAGGGCCTAGCACGAGTGCACTCGTGAGTTACCCGGATCCGAACTCGTGGGTATTTAGATTAGATAATCCCATACTCGGATCCGCATGAGTATGTTCCCACGGATCACCCGGAGCCGCGAGTCCTATACTCGCACGGATCCGAGTACTCGTGGGTATACTCGTAGGTTTACTTGTAAGGTTTGAGGCAGCCAGAGATCTTCATCTTGCATACACAGAAAGAATATATATATTACTACAATCCCACGAAGTTTCAAGTCAGATCATGCATCCGATCCAAAATAAAACAAGAATCAGTTACAATATCTATAGAAATGCGAAAAAACGCGAAAAAACGCGAAGTGTGGGGCGCGCCGATCGGACCGTGCATTGCCTTCCTATCTAGGAAGGTAGGCTTAAGAATGCACGCGTCGGCACACGTCGGTACAGAGATGCCGGGATCACGCCTAATTGATAAGATCAAAAACGCGTTCACAATTAATTAGATACTTAGGATATACATCTAAGTGATAAGATCAAAATGTGTTCACAGTTAATTAGATACTTGGGATATACATCTAATACAAGTGATAAGATCAAAATGCGTTCACAATTAATTAGATACTTGGGATGTACATCTAAGTGATAAGATCAAAAATGCGTTCACATTTAATTAGATACTTAGGATATACATCTATACAAGTGATAAGATCAAAAATGCGTTCACAATTAATTAGATACTTAGGATGTACATCTAAGTGATAAGATCAAAAATGCGTTCACAATTAATTAGATACTTAGGATGTACATCTAAGTGATAAGATCAAAAACGCGTTCACAATTAATTAGATACTTAGGATGTACATCTAAGTGATAAGATCAAAAATGCGTTCACAATTAATTAGATACTTGGGATATACATCTAAGTGATAAGATCAAAAACGCGTTCACAGTTAATTAGATACTTAGGATATACATCTAATACAAGTGATAAGATCAAAACGTGTTCACAATTAAATAGATACAAGTGATAAAATCAATTCTGCATAACCCTATATATAATATATTGTGTGCCTTTACCAGTGAGGCTGGGTGGCTTAGTGGTTAGAGCACCGGACCGAGCTTGTTCCCGGAGGTCTTAGGTTCAATCCATGTTTCAGCCATT